>JAHLSL010000024.1:4777217-4793735 GCA_025920805.1 Petroica traversi | reverse complement strand
GATCGGGGCTGGAAAAGGGCTCTGTCCCTCCCCTCAGGGCCGGGATCCCGAGCGGAGAGCCGGGATCGGGGGCTGGAAAAGGGCTCTGCCGCTCCCCTCAGGGCCGGGATCCCGAGCGGAGAGCCGGGATCGGGGCTGGAAAAGGGCTCTGTCCCTCCCCTCAGGGCCGGGATCCCGAGCGGAGAGCCGGGATCGGGGGCTGGAAAAGGGCTCTGCCGCTCCCCTCAGGGCCGGGATCCCGAGCGGAGAGCCGGGATCGGGGCTGGAAAAGGGCTCTGTCCCTCCCCTCAGGGCCGGGATCGGGGGCTGGGAAAGGGCTCCGGGACCATCGGGTCCGGCCTGGGAGCGATCCCCACCTTGTCACCAGCCCACAGCACTGAGTGCGGCGTCCAGTCCTTCCTTGGACACCTCCGGGGATGGGGTTCCAAACCTCCCTGGACAGCTCTTTCTAAGGCCTTTTCCTTGCAGAAATTCCTGCTGCTGTCCAACCTGAGCCTTCCCTGGCACAGCCTGAGGCCGTTCCCTCTCTCCTGTCCCTGTTCCCTGGGAGCAGATCCCAAATCCCCCCTGGCTGTCCCCTCCTGTCAGGGACTTGTGCAGAGCCACAAGGTCCCCCTGAGCCTCCTTTTCTCCAGGCTGAGCCCCTTCCCAGCTCCCTCAGCCTCTCCTGGGGCTCCCTGGGCACCTTTCCCAGTGCTCTGCCCCACCATGGAAAGAAGTTCTTCCTCACATTGAGGTGGAACCTCTTGTGATTTAATTAATGGCCATTTCTCCTTGTCCTGTCGCTGGCACTGAACGGAGCCTGGCCCCATCCCCTTGGAGATATTGGTAAGGAATGATGAGATCCCCTCACAGTCTTCCCTTCTCCAGTCTAACCAAGCCCATCCCTCCTCATCAGAGAGACGCTCCAGACCCCTCACCATCTTCATGGCCTCCACTGGACCTTCTCCAGCAGCTCCTTGTCTTTCTTGTCCTCAAGAAACCCAGACCTGGGCACAGCCCTCCAGATGTGTCTCAGAAGGGAGAATGAAACACTTGATGCATTAGACTGTCTGAAACAATCTGCTCCTTCATATGGGTGGAAATCTGTGTCCGTCTCGCTAGAATTTGACTTTGCAGCTCTACAAAGAAATCTGGTTTGAATCTGGTGCCCACCCCATGGAACCCTCCCTCGCAGACAGCTGTAATTAAACAGAGCTGAGCACTTATGCAAATATTGCAATAAGTAATTCTTCTAAGAGTAAACAACATGCAGTGTGTATTCCAGCATTCAAAGCATGTTCCTGTTATTCCACAGATGGAATACACTGTGTTTCCTTTCAAGATCATAGGTTTGATATTGATGCCTTTCATGTTCATAAGAATTTTGACTTTGACTTCAGTCAGAGAAGAACAAAGTGTTTACATCTGTTTAGCCTGACTTGGTCCAGTAAGAGAAAATACTTTAACCTCATTTTACCAAGAAACCAGTGAAAAATCAATTTTCATACTTCCTAGCTTTAGCATGTTGGGAATAAGTCAAGCTGTACTCTCAAAGCCCCTGGAACACAGATTTAGGACAGATTAAGAAGTTTCCTGTATGGCCAACGCAATATCTCTACTCTCTAAACTGGCAGTTGATAAATGCTAGGGATAATTTTTGGAATCTTAATCTAATGTAATTACTTCATGCTTAAACAAATTGACTTTATCTTCCAATTACCCAACCTTTATCTGAAAAAGAAGACAGAAATAAAACCAGAACAGAGCAGAAATAGACCCCTGCTTTTTATTAAGACCAGTGTCTGTATATCCCTGCTGCCTCTGTGTCCATGTTCTGTTACAAGGGGGGGGGGACACACCTGGGAATATTGTGCTCAGAGAAAAAAAAAATAAATTAAAGAATAGAAGGGTTTTTTTGCATTTGTCTGCACTCAAATTTGCAAAACTGGAGCTTTCGTAGGATTTGTCATGGATTTTTTTTCAATGTGCATTTCTGTTTGCAGCATTTGTGACAATAATTTGTCTTAACATTTTCAAAACTTATTCAAAATCTGCAGTATCTGGGAGAAAGTAATTCCAGTATCATCAAACAATTTTACACAATCAGTACCAACTCCTTCCAAGCACATCTCCTACAATAATCTGGGTGTGTTTTTAGAATACAGGTTGGGAGGACAAAAGAAAACTCAGATTTTTTTTTCCTTCTAGAAATCACCAGGCTGTTTGACTGAATAAATATTAGAGAACCCTATGGGTGACTCCCCCACTTCACCCCTAAAATGCTTTTTCACCTTAGTCCTGGCCCAATTTTCTTTCAGACTTTTGCCATATATTGATTGCAGTCAGGCCTGGAAATCCCAAGCCATCTAAACAAATCATATCACTTCTTCTTTTGAATTCTGCAATATTTCTGCTTTTCTTTACTATTGAAATAACCTGGGGTTAATTTCCTGTATTTATTCTGAGATGGCCTTTATCACCTTGGCAGGGAAGAGATTATCCCCTGATGCTTCATTATCTTTTCAATCCTTCTGGTGTCTCTAAAGTTAAAGCTTAAAAAAAAATAACAAATATATGGAGCAAGCTGTTTTAGAGACTGGAGAAATTTGACTGAAAAAAGGGAGAACTGGGATGCTTTGGTGGCTGTTTTTCTGTTACCTTTACTCACACAGAAAAGAACTGGATTTCTTAGAAGTGCCATTAAACCCCAACACCTCCCTTTCAGCAGCAGTGATGACATAAGGAGCCCAGACAGTCTAAGAATATTAAAGACCAGGCTTTGGAAGCTGAGGTTGTACCTTGTGTTGCACCAGGCAGTGACTCAGCAGATAATCCCACTGGAAGCTCCTTTTTGAGCAATAATAAATTAATTTTTAACGTGTAGGAGTTTTTTAACTCGTCTAATAGGCTTTTTAAAAAACTCCAACTTTAAAATGCTTTCACATTTATTCCATCTCCTCTTTTTTTATGCCAGTAGAAGCCTTCCTTTCCTTCTGGGAACAACGGGATGTTCTGTTTATCCCAGTTTTTGAAGTATTCTCACACTTTGAAGTAGAAGGTGCTGTGTATGAGCATAATCCTGACTGGTGCATCTTGTCCTGGCTCCAACAGGGCTGGGAGGAGGCTGCAGGACGTGTGAGCACATGTTCTGCATTTCAGTGGTCACTCACGGCTCCTTCAACCTGATTCATGTTTTGTTAGACCTAAATCCAGCACAGAGTTCAGCCCTGAAGTGTAAATTCACTCAGCTGAGCTTCACACCCTCACTGCCACTGCAGGAGCTCACAGGGACAACGACTCTCTGGGCCCCAGCCTGGACTCAAGGTGGAAAGAAACAGTAATTAATACAAGTCATAATTAACAGTTTTAAATATACACTATATCCAGCAGTTGGGTTTTTTATGAGCAGTGTAATTACTGACAGAAGTGCCATTAAAGTAAACAAGTATGCCATGCAGGGCTGTTAGAAATGAAAGAGAAACTGCAAACTCTCTCCTTCCCAAAAGACCTTCTCCCAGTTTGACATTTTATCCACATTTTATATTTATCCACATGTCTGAAGTTGTGCTTTTTGCCTCCAGTCCTTTCCCAGCTCTCTTGCTGAGCATTCCTCCCTCACCACCTCCTCCAGCTCTGGTATTCCATCTCCATTCCTCCCTAATCAGTGACCTGGGACCTCTTTTACCTCTCTACCTGTTCCTAAGGCTGGTGATTCTGAATCCATCCGGATTTCAGACCACGAAACTGCAAAACTGGGAGCTGCCAGTTTAAACTTTTGTGGAGGAAAGTTTTTCCCACCAAATTTGGTCCCTTGAGTGAGGATCTGTGTGTCTGGAGAGGAAACGCTGTTTGCTCCGCTGCCTTCCCCTGCTGCCTGGCAGGCTTCTCTCCACTGCAGCAGGGTTAGATTAGGATCTGTGGCAAAGAAAACACACATTACTCACTTCTGCTGCTGCCTTGTTACAAAACACTACAACAGGAATGTTGGTTACATGGAAAGTTGCTTATTTCCATGCAGGGAGAAGCCGGGAGTCCCCTTTGTCTGCAGTGTCCAGCTGTGGGAGGGACAAGGAGAAGGAGCCTGAAGGACACAGAGATCCTTCATGTGGTCAGGTCAGTGTTGGAGAGACCTCACTGCCCACACAGCCATTGCCTCACAGAGCAGAATTCCACAAGAAATTCCAGTCCTCTGGAACATCTGCCAAGCGAGCAGCACGCCCAGGGTGATGGGCAGCCCTGCAGGATGGAAGGGCCAATGTGCCTGTGGTGAAACTGCAGTGAGGCAAGCAGGGATCTGTCAGGAACCCGGAGTCCTGGCAGGTCTGTAACAGCATTGCCTTACTCTGCTGCTGGAGGAAACCCAGCAAGGGCTCAAAGCTCAGAGTGTCTTCTACTGAACTGGCCAAGGAGATGTTTTTGGACAGAGGTTTGTGTTTGCTTTGGCACTGAGGGGTGGCATCTGGGATTCCCCCTTCCCTTTCAGACACATTTTATCCCGAAACCACTCCAGGAGTTCTCCCTCTGGCCAGGTGGGCTGGCAGAGGCTCAGCTCTTCCAGGGTCTGCCCTAGGGGAGGACCCCCAAACTGGCTTTGTGCCTGTTCTAACGGGGGCTGTTACTTTTTGGACACCCTAAATGGGCAAGTCCTGAATAAAACCCACCCCTCCAACCTTGGCATCCTCGCTGTGTGCTGATCCTTCCTTGGGCAGGAGCTGCGGTGGCTCTGCCGTCCTGCTGGAATGCTGCACATCAGAGATCCCTCACCTACACGTGCAGATGCCAGGGGCAGCCTCTTCTCAAACAGCCCAGGCTTGGCCCTGCTGTGCCCAAGTCACATTTGAGCTCAGTTTAACAAAGAGTGTGAGCATGGGGATGCCTTGTTTGGCTGTGCTGTCCCAAACCCAGTTCTGTCCCTGGGCTGGGCTGGGTGAGGATGTTCCCAGTGCACAGGGCTGTGCTGGCAGAGCCCCAGTGCCCTGGCAGAGCTCTGCAGAGGCTGGTGAAGCTCGTTGGGCTTGTTCCCTGTGGGTTTGCTCCGTGCCTGTCGACAGGGCCGTGCACATGGGACAGCTCTTTCCTGCCTGAATGGGAGCAATACCCACAGAGCTGGTGCTCCTGGGCTTGGGAAGGATTGCTGGGAGCTCACATCATCAATTTAACATCCATTAAGTCTTCCAGTGAGTCACAGGATCATTAAGGTTGGAAAGACCTCCAAGATCATCAAGTCCAACCTCTGACCGAACACCATCATGTCAAATAAACAACAGCAATGAGTGCCATGTCCAGTCATTTATTTGAAAACCTCCAGGGATGTGGATTCCACCACCTCCCTGGGCAGCCCCTTCCAATGCTTCACCACCCTTTCCATGAAGAAATTCCTCCTGATGTCCAGCCTGGCACAGCTTGAGGCCATTTCCTCTTGTCCTATCCCTTGTTCCCTGCGAGCAGAGCACAATCCCCCCTGGCTGCCCCTCCTGTCAGGGACTTGTGCAGAGCCACAAGGTCCCCCCTGAGCCTCCTTTTCTCCAGGCTGAGCCCCTTCCCAGCTCCCTCAGCCTCTCCTGGAGCTCCAGCCCCTGCTGTTACCCAAAGATGCAGCTCTGGAACCAGCCAAGGAATGAGAGCCCAGCCTTGGTCTGTTTGCATCCCTGTGTGTTCCATGCACACCACCTGCACATGGAACAGCTCCATCTGTTAGCAGGACATTAATGAAGGATTTATGGCCACACCACATTCCAGCTGGAGAATTTTCTTATTCACAAGATGCTGTAATTAGGCACCTCTAAGAGGCTGTAGAAGGTTTTGGAGCAGGGGTGAAAAGTCACGGGTGGATCTTTCAAGGGCTTTAGCAGAGCTCTGTGCATCATCCAGAGCTGGATCTGAACTGGGATTAGGAGTATCCAGTGAGTAAAAAAGGCATAATTCAATTACAGAGACACCTTTTCTACAGACTTCATTAACACTGACAGAAATCAGCCCTGGACTGTGAGTAAGAGCATGTTACCCATTTCTGTAGCCAGCTTTTACCCTAAGAAATAATACAAACTTTAAAAATAAAAATTACTGATGGAAAATGAACCTGCCTTCACCCTCATCTACTCCTATGGGCGCTTTTTTTTTTTTTTAGAATACAGGTGTCCCTTTTCATCTGTGCTAAGCCTGTCAAAAATAGCAATCCCACAAACACCTGTGCTAGCAGAGCCCAAATCTTGTCAGTTAAAGAGATTTATGGGGCTTTTTGTGAAGCTGTGCAGGTTTTCTGTTGAGCGGCAGAGGTGGCAGTGGTCTCCTGTGCTGATGTTTATCTGTGAGCCAAGGCCTGCCACTCTGAGAGGCAAAGCCTCAGCTTTGGTGGCTGCTGCTGGGGGGGTGACACTGCCAGGCCTGGCTCGTGCTTCCTCTTCTCAGCACAGAGAGCAGGAAGCCTCTGATCTGAGCCACGAGTTTCCTCTGTGCAGGGCAGGCAGGAACAGACGTGGTCACACACACAAGCACAGGCACAGCCTCAAAAAACCACCTTCAGTCCATGTATGAAAAGCTGTGCTGAAACTTAAGAAACTCGATAAGTTTTACGTCCTGCTTTGGAGAAGGTGCCTTTTGGTTTGAAGGGAAAGCAAATCTACTGCCCACACCATTTTTTCAGAGCACAGGTTTTAATGCAGAAGGTGTTTTGTGTTCGTAGCACAGATATCACAACATGATACAGGAAATAACTTGGGGTTCTTTCTTTTCCTGTTCCAAAAAATCTCTTCATGGTGAGCAGACACCTGGTGATGTTACAAGGCTTTGATGGGACCTGTGCTGCTGTATTTCAACGTGTTGGCCCTCCAGCAGACAGCAGAGTGAGCAACATTCGTGTTTTGAAGGATTGGAATTAAGAAATCCCCCCAAATTTGTGGTTTTCTTCTATTGCATTTTAGTATGAAAGCTCCCAGTTCAAAAGAAATTTTAAGGAAAGCAATTCAGGGCCTATTGAAATCTCCCCAAGTTAACATTAAAGACATGCACTGGCCTGAATTTAAGATCACAGACACATGGGAATGTTTGTTGGGAGAGAATTCGTTTGGCTTTTATGCCAACCTCCCACTCAAAGCAGAACTATCACCAACATTAGAATTGGTTTTGTGCTGCTGAATCTTGGAAAACACCAAGGATGGAGAGTCCCCAACCTCCCTGGGTAACCTACTCCAGCTCTAAACTCTCTTCTCTTTTTTTTTTTTTCCCCTGAGGCCCAGCTGTGTCTCCCAAGCCACAATTTGTGTCCATGTTCACCCTTTGGCCTCCACTTCTTCAGTGAACAGTGTTAAATAAACTGTTCTGAGTCTCTGGTTCATATAGTTAATATTTAAAAAGTAAAAATCAACGGTATTACGGACTGGTGGGAATGTTCACATCCCCAGCCCTGGGCTGGAATGCTGGGAGGGTGCAGCTCTCAGGCACAGCTCTGGGGATGAGTGGGAGCAGCTTTGGGACACAGAGTCAGGGGGCTGCTCCAGTGCCAGCCCCAGGAGGGGCAGTGCAGGCTCTGCTGACACCGTTTCCATTCCTTAAAATTCTCCAATCTCCAGTGAAATGGAACAAATCTTGTTCCCACTGCCCCCTTTCTGACCCCTGGCAGTTCCCCTGCCACCAAGCTGAGGGTACAGGATGGAGGGCTCCCAGCAGTGTGACCTTTTGGCCAAGTAAACAAATCCCTGTTTTCTGCAATTTAGATATTTCTTTAAAATCCAGCGTCTCTTTCTAAGTGTCCATCGTTTCCATGCTCAGAGCTGTTTCTTCGAGGTGGCAGCACAGTCATCCCAAGGGAAGAACCTTGCCAAGAGGCAGCAGGTGGTGTTTGCTTCCACTTTTCCAAGGATTGAATCCCACAGAAATTCAGTTCTGGGCAATTCTGTTGCAATCTTTTGTGTCCTGGTAACACTTGGATAAACCAAAACCAAATTATGGCCCAGCTTTGATAACCTCAAATGGCCCATGTGACAATAATCTCAGAATCCTTGTGCTGGGAATTCCCACAGGATCACTTTCCCTAAACACTCTTTACAGAATCTCCTCTTGGGATTTCTAATATTTTCCAAAGAAATTAGAGCTGCTTCCACTGCTGCCTTTGCTGCTGTGTGAAGTGGGATCCTCATCCTTGTCAGGCTCAGCAGGAAAATGAGTTCAGCCTCAGCACAGCCGGAGTGTCCCCTGGGGCTGCCGGGGGAACAGTGACCTTATTTCTGGGTTATTTTCTCCTCCTTCTTCCCAAGGGGAAATTCCCATTAGTGAAGGACGTGACCTCCCCTCCTGTGTCCCCCTTCCTCGGTGTCACGCAGGAGGCCGATGCCACCTTGAATCCAAATGTAACATTTCTCCTAAAATTCACCTGCTTGCATTCAGGTGGTGTGGTGTTTTCTGATGGGAAAAGATGCCGCTGAAATTGGTACAGCATTGTAAATTCTTCCAGCTGTATTCTGTATTCCTACAGGGAACAATAAATACGCAGTGTATAAAATACATCCTTGGAATTGCCTGCTTCAGTTCCTTGGATGAGCTGCTTTTTCACCTTAATTAGCAGAGCTGGGTCTGGTTCCTTTCAAGACTTGTTGAAAATTAACTTTAGCTGAGGCAGTTTCTGCTCAATTCCTGCTTTAGAGGCCAAGGTGCATCCCCAGTCCTGGTTTCCATCGTGGAGACGTTGGAATTGGTCATTCCACTTCCTAATGAAGTGGCTCCCTGGGTTTTAATTAGTCTGGACAGTGAGCCAAGAAGGGTTGGAAGGTGCTGGCCAAGGGATGGAGCTGGAGAGACAAGGACAGCGAGTGCCATGAGAGGAACTGTGGTGCAGGGCAGTGCTGGGAAAAGATGGAAGTGTCGCCATAATCTAAAATCATTCCTTAGAAATGTTTTGCCTTTCAGAGTTCTCTGGTGAACTTAGAGCCCCTTCCAGGGCCTAAAGGGGCTCCAGGAGAGCTGGAGAGGGACTTTGGACAAGGGATGGAGGACAGGATGAGAGGGAATGGCTTCCCCCTGCCAGAGGGCAGGGATGGATGGGATATTGGGATGGAATTGCTCCCTGTGAGGGTGGGCAGGCCCTGGCACAGGGTGCCCAGAGCAGCTGCCCGGGATCCCTGGCAGTGTCCAAGGCTGGGTGGGGTTTGGAGCAACCATTCCATGATTCCGTGATTCAGAGATCCATCCTGGGCAAGTCACTGCAGCCACGTGGGAGCCTGGTCTGAGTGCAGTCCCACAGCTCTGGTTACTCTCAGTGTGTCCTCAAGCTGAGCACATCCCTGTCTCCCTGCATTCCTTTCCGTCTGAGGAACACTGACATTTCCAATTGGAAAACAGAAAAAAGGAGCAAAGTCCTTTGCCACGCCTGGAAGTGAAGGTTTGGGCACGGCAGAGTCACAATTCACCAAATTTTTTAAATTCTTTTTTTGGAGAAAGGATCTGCTGCAAGAAAGCACACGAAAGGGTGTTGGCCTTTTATCTGCACAAGGCAAAGACCTCTCTAAGGGTGGGGCTCCCGAGAGAGGGATTGCTCAGCCCTGGAGCTGCTGAGGGCTGGAGAGGCTGCAGGAAGCCTGCCCGGTCTGATCCTGCCTGTCCGTGTGCTTCCCAGCCTCCTCAGGCTCCTGGAATTGTGCTCTTGGACAAGCAGGGACTGGGGAATATTCCATACGAAATCAGGAAGGATGTGGGCAGCCCCGGAGTGCTGGAAGTTTGCAGTGCTCACATCCAGGGTCAGGCTGACCCTGCAGTGGATTTGCTGATCCAGCCCCTCATTCCCTCTGCATTTCAGGCCTTGGCTGCTCCCCTCTGTGCCAGGAACATTCCCAGACTGGTTTGGGTTCCAGGGGACCTTACAGAGCATCCCATCCCACCTGGGCAGGGAATTTCCATCATCCCAATGTCCAGCCTGGCCTTGGGCACTGCCAGGGATCCAGGGGCAGCCACGGCAAATCTGGGCACCCTGTGCCAGGGCCTCAGCACCCTACAGGGAACAATTTTAAAATTGAATTTAATGGGATGCCAAGGGGAAAATCCAGCAGGGACATTCTTGATCCATGAGCAGCACCTTTCCTTTGGGATCCATGAGCCAAAGGAGACAGGAGACCAGAGAGATGGGAATGCCACAAGCCTTCCTGCAGGAATGTGTGCCCAAACACACACAATCGTGGGGGTTTTTTTCTTGTAAACCCCCTTTCAGAGAATTCTCTAGAGGAGAATTCTCTAGAGCTCAAATGCCCTCATCAAAAAAATCCAAACCTCTCTCCTTTTCCCAGTTTTTCTACAGTAATTTCAACTAGAAAATGAAATCAACCCGCCAGGAAAGTTCTGTGTGAAACAAAAAGGCCAAAGGGAAGTGGAATCAAAAGAGAGCTGAAATTTGTGCACTCAGGCTTTGTATTTTGGGGAAGTGCTGGTTGGCAAGGGGCAGGGAGGAGGATCTTGCTGGCAGGGCTGACTCAAATTCTGCTCTGATATCAAAATCCTGGATCTCAGCACATCCTTCACACGGATCATTTTCCATGTGCACTTCAGAAATGACTGTGGGACACACATTTAGGGGATTTTGCAGAAGTAAACGTGAACCAGGAGGCAAATAAAGAGAAAAAAAGGCTGTGGCTTCCCAAATATCCTCCTTTTGTCCCCACAAAGTGCCCTTTCTTCTCCATCTCCTCCCTCCCAGTAACATCACCTGGTTTGGAGCATGAATTCCTATTACAGAAGAAAAGCTGCATTGTTCAATACCTTCCTCCTCTGAGTTATGCCAGTGGCACCTATTTTGACAGAGTCTTCATGGTTTCCTCATATCTGACTAATTAGAGGTGATGAAAGCCATGATTCATTAAAAAAACACAGATAATCATCTGAGCAAATCCAACCTCTGTCTTCAAATGGGGCTGGATTTTCTTAAATGCTCATCAAACCTCAAACAAATGATTTAATCTCAAGGCTCCATCTTGTGGCAAAGCAAAGCAAAAGTCACTGATTGGGAAATTAATATTTGTTCTTCTTTAATATTTGCTTTTCCTTAATATTTGTTCTTCCTTGATTTTCCCTCTTTCTTCTTTAAAAACCTCATGGATGTGTTTGCTCATGTACAGGAAAAGTTTGATTTAATACCCTTGGAAACCTCAAGCAGCTCCCAGAGCTGGGTAATTCTGAAATATCCTGAGTTTCCCAAATTTCTGAGTGTCTTTGTCCCATATGATCCTACTTGGGCGTATTTGTATTAAAAATTCCTTGTAAAACTGTAGGATTTGGCATTAATTTTTGGCTGGAATCTCTCATGGAGCTTCTTTAACTCCTTCATTTTGAATTCCAGCAATGGTGCAAAGCAGAGAAAAAGTTTCCTGATTACCAAGAGGGATTTTTCATCAGTTAGAAATTCTGATTAAAAAGATGGTTCACAAGGGCAAGGGGTCACCCGGTGTTTGAATGGGTAATTAAAAAATCATAGAATCATTAAGGTTGGAAAAGACCTCCAAATCATCAAATCCAACCTGCAATAAAATCCCACCATTTTACCCCATCACCAAGGGCCTCATCTGCTTAATTATTGAACAGTTCCAGGGTGGGACTCCAGCACCTCCCTGGGCAGCTCTTCCAGTGCCTGACCGTTCTTCCATGAACAAATTCCTGCAGAAATTCCTGCTGATGTCCAGCCTGAGCCTCCCCAGTGCAATTTGGGGCCTTTCCCTGTTATCCTGCCCCTGTTCCCTGGGATCGGATCCCAAATCCCCCCTGGCTGTCCCCTCCTGTCAGAGCCACAAGGTCCCCCCTGAGCCTCCTTCTCTCCAGGCCGAGCCCCTTCCAAACTCCCTCAGCCTCTCCTGGAGCTCCAGCCCCTTCCCAGCTCCGTTCCCTTCCCTGGGCATTGTCCAGCCCCTGAAACGCTGTGTCCCAGGCCATGTCCCTGCCCTGCAGAGGGGACAGGCAGCGTGGCCAGGCCAGATAAACCCGAGGGGCTGGGCAGGAAGGGGAGCAGCTGCTCCTTATCTGCCTTCCTGCAGCTCCCCCAGCGCCTTGGCTTTTTTTTTTTTTAATTATTATTAATTTATTTTGCTACTTTAAAAGCTGGTTTTTTTAGCAAACGGGAGCTGTCAGGCTTCTAGGAGGAGAGACAGCACCCATGGGTGCTCCCTGCCTGCTCATCCAGCCAGGGAGCTCTGGGAGCAGCTCCTGGGCTGGGCTGTTCCAGTTTGATCCTGGTGCATTTTTTGGAAGGGCAAGGAATGACAGGATGGAGAGAGTGGCTTCACACTGACAAAATTCAGGGTTAGATGGGATCTTGGGAAGGAATTATTCCCTGTGAGGGTGGGTGTTGGGGAAGATGAAATAGGAAAGCCTTATAGATATGATCACCTTGTAAAAGATGCTAAAAATATGGAAAGTAGAATCGAAATTGAGATGAAGACAAGGTTGGAGTTGAAGAGTAACTAAGAAACAATGGCAGAGCTGGCTGAAGGGAATCCTCCTTCTGGATAGAACAATGCCCTCTGCCCAGGCAGGGCCAAAGGGCAGAGCAAACCCTGCCTGCCTGGTAGAGATTCCCAAAAGCAGTTTTTTAAGGTTTAAAATAAAACCCTGTATGGTAATGTGATAATTCTTATAGGTTGCATGCAAATGCTGTAGAGTTTGTAGCTTGTCTCAGATTGGTTAAAGAGAATTAGAATATTCAACAGAGAAGATGATTTATTGTATTGTAAACAGCAAATCGCTCTCTTTTTGCTCTCTCTTTTTGCCTCTTTCTCTCTCTCTCTCTGGCCTGCTCTGAGCTGTGTCTTGCAGCCCAGCAGCCTCTCACACCCACGCTCTTTCACAATAAACTCCCATGCTCTAAACCCATCTTTAGAGATCTCTCGTTTCTATTTTACCCCCATAACCAAATCCCACAGAGGTAAACCCTACAGGTGGGGAGGCCCTGGCACAACTGCCCAGAGCAGCTGTGGCTGCTCCATCTCTGGAAGTGCCCAAGGCCAGGTTGGGCAGGGCTGGGAGCAGCCTGGGAGAGTGGAAGGTGTGGAATGAGATGATCTTTAAGGTCCCTTCCGACCCAAACCCTCCAATGATGCCATGATTCTGTGAAAATTGTTATTTCTCCTCAGCGTCACGAGGAGCAAGGATCATCTCCCAGGTGAATTCCCAGCTCCACGCATTGGATACCTCACTGCTGGCAGCTCCCAACTGCTGAAAGGCAGAGCCCCGACATTGCTGCCCTCCTGTGCCCACCTGCACTGCCATCTGTGTGAGCTTCTGCCTTTGCTGAGCAATTGCCACTCGAGGGGGGATGGCTGCAGTGACCCAGAGCACTGAACAATTGGAATATCCTCCTGCTCCGGGGCTTTTAATTTTTTCCTGTTCCAGCTCCAATGTCATTCCCTAATGAATGCAGCATGGGCTGGGATTAGGTTTAAAGCAGTATTTTCCTGTTGCTGTTCCCTGCATGTTGGTCGCACCCTTAATGATCTTCCTAGGAAATATTTACTTTGAGGAGTTTTGCTTCTAAGTCCTCCAAGTGATCAAAACCAGGCAAGGCATGGCTTGCTCTCCCATGACTTCAGTTTTTCCTGGAAAGAGATGGGAACAAAAAAAAAAATAAAAATCCCTACTTCCAAAAATTAATGCAAATCAGCTTGAAAATCATCCTGGCCCTATAAATGGACACTCCGTTCTTTCTCGGGCAGGCTGATCTTGGCTTTTAGGGAAGGGAAACTCCAGGAAGAACAAGAAGCTGTTGGCAGGATGGGCCTTCTGTGAGTGGCCCCTGTGAGAAATCCCAGCCAGGATGGCTCTGGAGCTGGAATTTGGAAGAAATTTGGGGAAATCAGCGCTGCTGACCAGAATATTGCCATGTCCAGTCCTTCCTTGGACGCCTCCACCACATCCCTGGGCAGCTCCTTTCAATGCCTGACCCTCTTTCCATGGAGAAATTCCTGCTGATGTTCCAGAGGATGCAGCGCTGAGCCTTCCAAGAGCTCCCTCTGCTCTTTGCAGTGCATTTGCAGTTTCATTTTGTCTGATTGTCAATAATTACACCCCAAAATTCCCCGGACATGAAAGGCTGACCGTCCCTCCCTTGTTCTCCACGAGCTGTAACCCAATGCAAACCCCTCTGTCTCCCTCCATTTTCCAGCTCTTTCATTCATCCCTGCTGAGTAATTAACAATGGCTTCTAAATAAACAGCGGGGATGATTTCCGCAGTGTTCTGCATTTCCTTGTGGGGCTGGGGCTTCTGTCATTGGCCCCCTTAAGTGGTTTTGAAAGATTGTATACAGGTCCCTTTTACAATGTATTTGAAGTTTGTAATCCTGCTTAAACACACAAAAATAGGAAGGATTAACAAACTGCCACGCTGAGGCCAAAAGAAGACAGAGCTAAAAGCAATCAAGGAGCAGCCTATCAGATCCATGAAATAAATTGGGGGAAAAGTGGAAAACTGTCAACAAAAATAATATGTTATGGATCCTCAAGCCTTTGTGTTTATGCTAGAGGAAGCCTAAAATAATCTGTGGTTTCTGATGCTTGATTTAGTTTTCCACAAGCCTAATTAACACCAGATTAAGTTTGCTGCCACTATAGGTTATTGCTTAGACTGACAAATCCTGGCTGTTTATTTGTTTCCTAAAAAAAATGACTGGAGGCAATAACAGCATGACACAGTCAATAAGGGTGAAAACAATGCTGTAATATTCATTTTTAGAAACTTCATCTTCAGGAGAAACCCCCTTGACTTTCTGTATTAAATTCTGGCCTCGGAGTCTTTATAAAGGCAAAAAATCCCATTGATTGATTGTCCCCTTGATTTAAGATGCAGCCCCGTGAATTTAAGCTAAAAATTATGGATTTGCTGCAGTTGGATGGGTTTTTCCAGATGTTTGGAGCAAAAGGGGCTTGGCCAGGTGTGGGCCAGGGGCTCACGGGATGGAGCTGGACAGGCAGAGATTTACAGAGAGAAATTACAGAGAAATAATCCCTGGATTATTTTTAGGGAAAACACCCCAGAGAGGCATTGGCTGTTCTGTGACTCTGTCAGGACAAGTGGCACAACATCAGAATTGGATCTGGTACCCAAAAACAGAGACAGGACACAGGGAATGGCTTTCCATGCCGGGGGCAGGGATGGATGGGACACTGGGGAGGAATTCCTCCCTCGGAGGGTTTGGATTTCCCAGAGCAGCTGTGGCACCCCTGGATCCCTGGAAGTGTCCCAGGCCAGCTTGGAGAGGTTGGAGCAGCCTGGTCTGGGGGCTCAGTGACACTTTTGGGGTCTGCACTGGGCTCCTGGCAGAGCCTCAGCCCCACAGAAATCACCCAGGCTGAGGGAGGAGCTTCTCTTGGGATGGCTGAAATGTGGACATGGATGAACAAGTCAGGCAAACACGGATTTTCCTGCCAGGCACAGCCAACACAGCCAGATTTTCATCCTTGAATCTTCTGAAGCAAAGCCCCAAAGCCCCTGGTGCTGGACCCAAACCCAGATTATTTCTGGGCAGGCTGAACAGAGGATGTGCCTGCTCAGTGGCACAGCTGGGAGAGGATCAGAAATTCCAAATGTCTGGTGGCAAGGGGCAAATATCAGCATTTGGTGGCTTTCCTGCCCTTTCTGCTCTGCCAAAAATCCCTGAGAGCAGCAGCTCATGGAGTGTGACCCTGGCTGGGAGGAGCTCCCACCTTTCCTGCAGGCCAGGAGACCTGGAGGTGACACCTGGGATCATCCAAGGATTGCCAGGGATTTACAATCCTGCCTGATGCCTGCTGAGAGATCTCAGAGTTTGTGCTGGGTCTGAACTCACCTTTTAAAGGATTTTTTTCCAGCAAAAAATGTATTTCTCTGTAAGTGTCTGTCAAACTGATTTGTGCCCAGGGCAGCCCCAGCTCACTCTGGTGCCACCATCCTGCCCCAGCCACCTGAGCACAAAAGGACTCACAGCAATTCCACCAAATGGATGAAAATTTCTAACATTTCTCTAAAAACCTCCCTGAAAAAGCTCTCGCTGTGTTTAAGGGCACTCGGGGAGCAGTTTTCCAGCCCCGAAATATTGTAAATGTTGGTGTTTAGTGAGTTGGACAGGCCGGGCTGTGGAGCCATTTGGATTCAATCACCCCCTTCCATCGCTCCCCGGCCCGGATTCCTCCACCCGGATTTATGGTTTGCGAGCTGGGAGCGAATTATCCCGGGAAACCCAACCCGGGAGAGGCCGGGCAGGAGCGACCCTTCCCAGGGCTGGGCTGGGTCTGAGTCCGCGGGCGCCTCCCGTTTCTGGAGCTTTAAATCCCAAAGGACCCTGCGTTAAAAGAGGGGGTGATTATTTCGGAATGGCCTTCCAAGGGAAATGTCCGATGTCCTGAACAGATGCTGGGAGCTTTTCCCTCGGATCAATGTCCTCGGAAGCCGCGTTTTCCTGCGCTTTGCCCTCCCCTTGGCCCCTAAGCCGCTCTCGGTGGCCACGTCACGGTTCCCCTCCTTCCCAGCTGCTGCATCCCTGCTCCCATTGCTGCATCCCTGCTGCTGCATCCCTGCTGCTGCATCCCTGCTGCTG
>JAHLSL010000024.1:4755406-4770470 GCA_025920805.1 Petroica traversi | reverse complement strand
GGGATGGGATGGGATGGGATGGGATGGGATGGGATGGGATGGGATGAGAGGGATGGGATGGGATGGGATGGGATGGGATGGATGGGATGGATAGGATGGATAGGATGGATGGGATGGGCTGCACACGCTGCCTTTGGGATTCATCGGGAAATTGTATTTTCTCGGGAGCACTAAAGCAGAGGATTTTGTGTTTCCAACGAGCATCCCAAGAAAGCGGGGACGGAGCGAGCGCCAGGTCCAGGGAATGTGTGGGATGCTGCAGGGAATGAAATCCCTGCCTGTGGGCTTCGGGCAGGATCGGGAGCTGAGGAAGAGCCGGGAATCACCTCCAGATGGCAGGAGGGAGGCTCGGATCTGCTGCGGGGAAACCTCCGCGCTCCCGAGAGGTGCGGGGGGCTGCTTCCACCCGGCAGCCTGGGGCCAGCACCCCCAAATCCCACTGCTAAAAGTCCCCAGATTCCAATGTTAAAATCCCCCAAACTCCAGGGTTAATATCATCCAAAGCCCAGAGTTATCCCCCCAAAATCCCAGTGTCAGCAGCACCCCAAAATCTCAGAGTTAGAATCCCCCAAATCCCAGCGTCAGCACCCCCAAATCCCAGTGTTAATATCCTCCAAATCCCAGTTCTAAAAGCCCCCAAATTCCAATGTTAAAATCCCCCAAAATCCCTGTTAATATCCTCCAAACCCCAGAGTTATCCCCCAAAATCCCAGTGTCAGTGCCCCCCAAATTCCACTGTTAAAATTCCCCAAAATCCCAGTGTTAATATCCTCCAAACCCCAGAGTTTTCTCCCCAAAATCCCAGTGTCAGCGCCCCGAAATCCCAGTGTTAAAATCCCCCAAATCCCAGGGTTCGTATCCTCCAAACCTGTGTTACCCCCCCAAATCCCTGTGTCATCACCCCCAAACCCCTGAATCACCATGCCCCAACCCCGAGTGTCAGTGCCCTAAAATCCCAGTGTTATCACCCCAAAATCCCTGAATTACCGCACCCAAATCCCAGTGTTAGCACTCCAAAAATGCAGAGTTAGCCCCTCAAAATCCCAGTGTTAGCACCCCCAAATCCCTAAGTTATCATGCCCAAAATCCCCCAGCTGGGAAAAACCCCCTGAGATCCCCAGAGTCCAACCACTGCCAGCACTGCCAAGGCCACCACTGATCCTGTCCCCAAGTGCCACATCCACAGGGGTTTTAAATCCCTCCAGGGATGGGGACACCACCCCTGCCTGGGCAGCTGTGCCCGGCCTGGACAGCCCTTTTACTGAAGAAACGTTTCTTAATGTCCATTCTAAAGCTCTGCCCTCTTCCAGAGAGCCAGGACCTGGATGCTGATGGTGAACATCAAGCTGTGGAGGGAAAAGGGTTTTTGGCAGTGAATGAATTAATATGGGATGAGGAGAACCCCATTATGAACCCCTAAAAGCCTCTTTAACCCAGCCCCTGATGCCAAATGAAGGAGGCGAAGTTGCTTTTTGTTCAGGAAGCTGAGCTTGAACTTAAACTGGCAGAGGTTGGGTTTAGATGGGATTTTGGGAAGAAATTCCTGGCTGCGAGGGCAGTCAGGCCCTGGCACAGGGTGCCCAGAGAAGCTGTGGCTGCCCCTGGATCCCTGGAATTGTCTAAGGCTGGGTTGGCTGGGGCTTGGAACACCCTGGGAGAGTGGAAGGTGTCAGGGTTTGGAACTGGGTGGGATTTACAGTCACTCCCAACCCAAACCATCCTGGGATTCTGTCTGGGAGCAGATCCGGGTGCCCAGGCAAACCTGAGCCACATTTGCACAACCGTTTGCCAAGGGAGCCAATTGCACACGGCAAGGATTCAGTTCCAGTTTACAGCTGGAGGGGGGAAAACAGACAAAACAAACACCTCCTGCTCGGGAGGAGTCACCTCCAAGCTGGAAATCTCCAAACTGAGCAGCGCTGTCCCAAATCCCAGCTCCGAACTCTCCAGGAGCGGATTTGACCCCGAAGGACGGAGGAATCTCTGATCCCCTCTCATCCCACATCCTCTCCCATGGGAATGCCTGGTGCTTTCCCGTTTGAAATGAATAAATCACACCCGCAGTGTGCACCAGGCTGAGCCTCCCTCGGCGTGCCCCGTGCTGGGCCCTCGTGTGCCACGGCCCATCTGGGCCTCGTTTGAAGCCCCTCACACTCACAGGGTCCATGTGCAACTGATAAAGGCCAATTTGGGGTGGCTGTAAGGGGGGGGTGCCCCTCTCCAGGCCGACCCGAAAAGGACGCCCTATATGTTTTGGAAGTGCTAAACCCCGGGGAAATTACTTCATCCAAAGCCGCTCCAGACCCCAGTAATGAAGGCTGTGATGTAGCCAGTGTTCACCCATGTTGACTTTACAGTACTGGAATTAATCCATGTGCATTGCAGCTCGGTGAAATCACTTCCAGCCCGTAGCAGCTCCGGGGCTGACTTCATCCTTGCAGCCCCAGATGCAGATCCTCGGAGCTGGGGGATCAGGGAGAGGATGGAAAAGCTGCTGCTCACCGCCGGCATCCCAGGGATGTCACAGCTCTGTGAGGCTCCTCAGGGCTCTGCTCCTCTGCTCCCGTGGTGTGACAGAGCCAGAGACAGGGGGATTTGCTGCTCCCTCCATGAGATTATTCCATTTTAACCCCTGGAAAAATCCCAGTGATCTCGCTGGGACCGCGGCTTGTCCGGGTGCAAATTCCGGCCGGTGCTGTCGGCGTGTCCAGAGCTTCCTTGGGAAGGGGATGAGCAAGCACGGGGCTTTCCTCGTGCCACAAACCCCACTGCCCCATCCTGGCCATCTCTGTGCCCCCTAAAGATGGACACTCTGAGTGTTTCTGTTTCAACAACAGAAATTCAAGTTGGGCTGTCCAGGCTCCCTCCCTGAGCTCCAGGGCGTGGGCTCAGGGGAGCTGAGGGAAGCTCAGATCCCTCCAGGTCTGCTCAGCCCGTTCCCCTTATTTTCCTTCCTTTTTTATTGCCGTTTTCTCAGTAAAAATGCAGCTGACAGTCCCTGGGCAGGGATTTTCCCAGATTTTTCCCTTACAGAAGGGAGGATGAGGAGCTCTTGCAAAGCGTGCCCCACCCCAAACCCTGAGTTTGGTGCCGTTCCATCAATCCCATAAAGCTGAAATCCCATGGGGATGGATTTTGCCTTTCCAAGCTCTCCTTTGCTCCGTGCCTGCTGCTGGAGGCTGGGGGAGAAATGGCCCTGGGCATCCCAAAATAATGCCACAGCAGGAGAGCCTCCAAACTGAGCAGAGCTGGTGCTTTCTCTGCAGCTCAGGGAAATCCACGGGAATTTGTTGATACTCGGCTTTCTGAGGAACTTCCTGAGCTGTTTAAAGTCTCTGTGGCAACAGAATTTTAAAACATCTCCGAGGGTAATCCCTTGGATAAGGGAGGAGGCTCTGGACACTGCTGTGGGCATTCCAGGATGCCCTTGGAATAATGCAGGGCATAGGGAAAGTGCAAAATGTGAGTACCCAAAAGGATTTACCAATCCCTGTGTTTTTGCCGGGCTGTTTGCTGACTTACCTAACCCCTGTCGTGTAATTTAATTACGTTTGTTTAATTTCTTTCTTTAAAAAAAAATGCATCTGGGACTGGTAAACTTAATTAAAAAGAAACATTGTTAAGCAGTCTGATACAGCCATAATTTGATTTAAAGTACTGGATGATACCAACGTTATAAATGTAAAGCGATATGGCTTTTTTTTGGGGGGAAAAAAAGACCTAAATGAACTTTAAATCCTTCTTCATTTGAGCCAGGGTTAATTGTGAAGGATTTCTTCCTCCTGTTCTGTGGCTGTAGGGCTTTTCCAAGCGGGGGAAGAAATATTCCCTCCTCAAACAAAGGACTGCTGGATTTGTGCTCTGCAACCAAGCCAGGTTTTGGTACCTTTGTTCGTGGAATGCAAAATCCTGAGTGCCCCCAAATCAGTGCCAGAGCTGCCAGGAATTTCACAGGTACCGGGACATTAGGGATCATTTGGATTTTTTCGTGGAATTTGGAATTTTTTCTGTATTTCAGGGAAGCTTCCACCCAGCACGAGTCTGAGGGGTAGAAGCTGCAATCAGAACCTGTTTGCAATGTTACTGTACACAAATTTATGTGTGCTCCAGAGGGACAGAACACAAGATTCCATAGGATCGATGCTTTTCCTGGCTGAAATCTCAGCGAGTTTGCCCGTGCAGCAGCGGCCGCCGCTGGAGCCGGCGGGTGCCCCGCTCCCTAAACCCGGGATATCCTGGGCTGCCCGGACCAAATCCTTCCCAAATCTCCGCGCTGGGGTCGGGCCGGGCTCTGCCCGGGGATTCACGCCCAGAGAGACAGAAAATACTGAGTGAGGCTGAAAATTAACACAGCCGGAGGATGGAGCTAAAATTGGGGCTGGAACGGGACCTGGGGCTGGGATTGGGGCTGGGATTGGGGATGGGGATAGATTTGGGTCTGGGATTGAAGCTGGGACTGGGATTGGGGCTGGGATTGGGATTGGGGCTGGATTTGGGGCTGGGTGGAACAGGGATTGGGGTCTGGAGCTGGGATTGGGGCTGGGATTGGGGCTGGGGATGGATTTGGGTTGGGATTGAGGCTGGGACTGGGGCTGGGATTGCAGCTGGGGCTGGATTTGGGTCTGGGATTGGTTTTGAAACTGGAACAAGGATTGGGATTGGAATTGGGACTGGGGCTGGAATTGGGGCTTGGAGTGGGATTGGGATTGGGGTTGGGGCTGGATGGCACCGACCTCCCTCCCACCTGTGCTGCAAAACCATTTCCTAATTCATCACAAAATCAAAAGCTTTCTCCAGCAGTGAAGTTATTCTGTAGGAGCTGCTGGGTTTAATTTTTCCCTAAATTATCTGCAGGAATATCCCGGACAGGCCAGGAGGGAGGGAACCCTGAATTTCCCTCCCTGAGCCGGGGGAATTCCCTCCCCAAGTGGTGCTAAATCCCCGGGATGGGTTTTGCAATCCCAAACTGAACAAATCTCTGGGTGCTGGGGTTGTACCAGTGCAAATTTGGCTCAAATCAAAGCCAGAACTGAACCAAAAAAATGGCAAATTAATGAACAAATGATAAACAATGGGATCTTCACTAATTACATTTTGTAGTTTGGTTTCTTAAACTGTGTAGAACTGCTCTGATGATGTGGGGAAGTGACTCATGGACAGACTTAATTCCACTTATTTTAGTTCTCAAATTAATACATATAAAAAATCTTCATTGAAAAATCTTAATTGAGATTCTTGAAAAGCGAAATCTAAATTGAAAAACCTGAAATTCACTTTTTCATTACACTTTCCCCTGGATATTTTTTTTCCCCAGCTCCTTTTGCCTTTAATAAGAATCAACCATCCTGTTTCCCCCTCCTCCAGGGAAGGAGGACGCAAACCCGAGATACACGAGAAGGAAAACACTAAAAATTTTTTTTAAATTATCATTTTCCCTTCAACCCCACTCGATTACAGCAATCTGAGCTGCAACTGGAAGCAAACACCCCAAGCTGGAAAGTGTAACAGGTTTGAATTTCACTTTCTCCCTTTAAACTTTAAATTTTACGGAACTTTATGAGTGAGGAAGTTCCCGAGAGCTCCCGGAGCGGCTCCAGCCCAGGGGGATCCCAGCAGGAGCTTTGCAGGTGTCCCGGTAGGAGAAGGCATTTCATGTTGTTTGTTGAGAGGAAAACTTGATAAATTAAAGCTTTTCTTTTTTTTTTGTCTTGCAAATTATTCTCAATGTGGTCCTGGTTTGGGGAAAGGTAAACAAACTGAGGGAGTTTTCAGACTCGGGGTTGTTCGCACGTCCAGCAGCTCCAGGGATCTGCAGGAGGGTTTGTGGGAGCACGGGAAGGAAAATCCAGGGAACCCCTTTTTCTGTCACTCTGCTCCTTTTGCCAGCTGTGCTCACAGGAGGTTTTTAATTATTAATTTTGTACTAATTCTCTTGGTTATATTTTATTGCTGTTATATATTACAGAGAAGAAAAAATCCAGGGCTGTGTTTTGTGCATTTATCCCCCATGATTTCGAGGAGGGCAGATCCATTCCTTATCTCCCAGAATCCTGGCATCATTAAGGTTGGAGAAGAGCTCTAAAATCATCAAGTTCACCCACCCTGCTCTAAGCTGAATTGTCACAATTTGAGGAAAACCCATTTTTCAGTGCTCTTACCTGCACTCTGAGCTGCCCAGACAGGGAACAGAAACCACCTCGGGATTGCCGTGGGAGGGAGGGATTCTCCTTCAGATGGAGAAAGGATCTCTCTGAGCCAGCTGGGATCCCTTAGCTCTGCACCCAGCCCTGCTGGGAGCTGCTCCTTGTTGGATTTCTCCAGCAGCAAAGAGCTCTGGCAGCAGCTCCTGACCCATCTCGGGGTGGGAAGCTCCAGCTCGGAGCAGCCCTGAGGTGCTGGAGAACAGCCCTGGTCCTGCCCTGCTGCTTCCCAAACCTCCCCATCCCACAGCTCTGCTCTTCCCAGCACAAAACACGAGCAATTCCAGCAAAACCCCTCAGGAAAGAACATTCAGGAAAAGCCTGGAGCTCTTCCCTGCCCTCCAGGGCTGCAGCCGGAGCTCCCAGGACTCCTCAGTGATTCCCTGATTTGCTGCTGCTGGGGTTGGGAATTGCAGGATGAGCAGAGCAGGAGCCTTTGGGAGCCTTTGGCATCCTCGGGGCTGAGTTTTGTCGTGTTCTGCAGGAGCTGCAGGAATTCTGCTCAGTATGGAAGTGCTTTGAGTTTGTGGGACACGGGACAATAAAACCCAGCAGATGCTCCGATGCAGGCACAAATCCAGGGAAAAGCACAGCTCATCTCCCTGCACTTTATGGAAATTCCCCTGGCCCCACTTGTGCTCTGCTGTGCTGGGGGAAAGGGGAAGGAGGGAAGAGTGAAGTCTAAGCGGGATTTTTAAAATCCAAACAATTCCTGGCAGCACTGGAGCCACCCAAGGTCCTCCTGCCCTTGGTGGCACTGCTGGAGGAGAAGCCAGACCTGCCCAGTGCTTGGTTTGATGGAGCTCATCCCAAACCTTCATCCATGGGAGTGCAAATGAGTCACTGATTCCATTCCAAACAATTCCCACTGGCTTTCCCACAGGGAAAGGGAAGATTTACCCAGGAACTAAAGGGGCACAGCCAGACTTGAGCAGCACTGGAAGGCAACATCCCCCCAAATACAACCAGATGTGCAAGGAATACAGGACTTTCCATGGGTAAAACCTGCTGCAGAGCCCAAATTAGACTCAGCTGCTGCTTCCAGGTCTTGAGGGTTAGGAAAAAGCAATTTTTTTGTGGGTGAGCCACAGCCATGGCTCAGCCTTCCGGCCACAGCTGGCAGGGCAGGGTATTTATTGGGGAGGGCAGATGCTCCAGATTGGAGATATTAAATCCAAATTCCTGATTTTTAATTGGAGCTCAGCTAAAAACCCACACGAGGCAAGGAGCTAAGATCAGCGTGTCACACACAGCAAGGAAAATTATTTTGTTCCACTCTGCAGAGCGGGCTCCAACCAAGGCTGGGAAAACCCTGCAGATCCCAGTGGAGGATTTCACATTCCACACAGGAGGACCTTTCCTCAAACACACACTTTGCTCCTGGAGACCCTGGATGGGAAAGCAGAGCTGGCAGCCCTGCTCCGTGTCCCTGTGACCCCCAGAACTGTCCAAGGAGCCTTGGAGCTGGGACTGAGCATCTGATGGATGGAGAAATCTTGGGTGAGGGTGGGAGATCCAGGGAAGGGCTTGGGGAGCCCAGCCATGGATGGGACACCAAGAGTGGGGCAGGGGATGCTCCTGCAGAGCCCTCTCCCTGCTGAAAGCCGAGGGATGCTTGGCTGGAGCTGGATCCCAAAGATGTTCCAAGGCCTTCCCAGCTCACCTTGTTTTTCCATTACTGCAGGACTCAGCTCCCCTGAGCAAATCCCCTGCTAAGGTTGTTGGGATTTGAATTTACGGCCACGGGAGGTGTTGAGCCACCAGGCCAGATGGTTATGTGCTAATTTCCATGGCTTGGAGTGGTCTGGGGATCTCAGCACGACTGTCCACATTCCCAAACAAGAGAGAGCCGTAGCTTGAGCTGTTTCCTACATTAAATCATTGCATGGTTTGCTTCTCCCCTTATTGCAGAAGAGGGCTTGATTTGGGCTGTGTAATTTACAGTCCACAGCCTGTGACCCAGTGCAGCCAGGAGGAAACTTTGGAAGGGGAGATAATACCATGGGGACAGATTTTCCTCTTCCCTGAGCTGAAATTCCTCATGAAGCTGAATTTTGTTGACCAGTTCAGCTAATTCTGATTTTCTTCTGCTCCAGCAGCACCAGCCACTGACCGACTTAACTGACAGACTTTATCCTTATTTTGCACAAGTCGGTGCTATTGGGTGGCAAGTCAATCACATTTATTTACGAATTTAAAATTAAAACCAGAAAATAATACCCATCCTCCCTAAGGGGGTGGCTGAAAAAGCAGAGTCTCACCCAGCTTTGCACGGGGAGTTCATGCGGCTTTAATTTCCAACACAAAGAATATCTCCCTGGGCTGGGGGGGGGTGACATCACCCTGCTCCCAAAACTTCATGTGGTTCTTTTCCTTGCTTTCCAAGCTATTATTTTACATCTCTGCCGACAGATATTTGTATTGGCACATCTGGTGGAATATTAAGATTGTATCTTTTCTGTTTAATTTCGAGAGGCGCTTCCTAACCCGAGTGCGAGCTCACGACTCCAAACCATGGAGATGAGTGAAAGCTTCCTTGCAAACCTCTGAATTTATTGTCCTTCTCCCCTGTGCCTCAGCCCTTCCAAGATTTCATTCTCACCCCCCTGTATTTGCATTCAGGGCCATAATTAGCTGCTTTAACTGAGGGTAGAGTAGCAAAACAAAGAGGAGTTTTCTGTCGGCCTCAGCCAGGTGTGGGCTCGGTTTAAGGACAGAATTTGGGTTTATCTCTGCACTCAGGGAAGGATGGAAAAGCCTTCAGCGTGTCCTGGGGCCAGAAAAGACCTGGTGGGGCAGAGACAGCAGCAATGGAGATAAATGAGTGGAAACAAAGCCCTTGGAAAAGCACTTTTCACCTCAGTTAGTGGGACTGGGATAAATCATCACATCATGTTCAGACTCACCTGCCCCAGCCCCAGGGAAAGGGGAGCAAAGCTCAGTGCAGACGTGGGACTTTGGTGTGGTGGAAGAACAAGCCCCAGAAACCTGCAATTCCAGGGATAAACCTGCCCACCCCTGGCTCTTTCTGCACGGAAGGAGTGGTTCAGCACTGGAAGAGACTCCCAGGAGAAGTGGTGGAGTCAAGAAATGCTAAAAACCCAAGCGAACGTGGTTTATGGTGTGGTTTAGTGGGCATGGGAGTGCTCAGTCAAAACCTGGACTTGATGATCTTGGAGATCTTTTCCAGCCTCGATGACTCTGTGGTTTTTCAAGCCAAAACAGAACCACACCACAGCCACCAAGACCTCAGGACTCCCCCATGTCCCTGTCCTGGCCACGGAGCTGCCTCCTCTGGGTCACCTCTTCCTGCTGGAGTGAGGACTCTGCCCCACAGGGGGTTTGGCAGCTGGGACCTGACACCAGGTCTGGAATGTCTGGAATGATGACTGGAATGTTGCCATCACAGAGCTGGTGAGGGAGGAGCCCCCAGGTGACCCCAGTGTCCATTTGTCCAGGTGGGCCTGGCAAACCTGGCCCTGTTTGGGACACTTGGGATGTGTTGGTGCTGTGAATCCTCATTGTCCTAATCCCAAACTTGGGAGAACTGTCCCGATTTTCCTCTCAGAGAAGATGGTGTGACCAAGGCCATCGAAGCACCGAGGGGGGGGTACCCAGGTACTCAGCAACTGCATAAAAATCCCAAACTTGATAAAAATAACATCCCTCCTCTCCAAAAAGGCCTTTTGCCCTCAGATTGCTGCCTCCAAGAGGATTCCTGGAGCTCAGGTCCCATCTGGGATCCCCAGGCCTCGGGATGCTGAGCAGGGAGCACAGGAAGGTGGCCCCAGCTCTGCCCAGGAATATGGAATTGCTCAGTATCAGCTTCCCCATAATTATTTTAATGTCACTTCTCCTGTGTGGTTTTCCCGGCAGCTCAGCCCAGGACTGCAGCTTTTCCCTCCCATGTCCCAGCAGTGAGGAGAGCAGGGGTGGCCCTGGGGACAGGGGGTCCTGGGGCTCACCTGGGGTCACTCCCTCTCTCCCTGGAGCCCTTCCCTGAGGTGAAGGCAGACAAGACTCGTTTTGGTGCAATTCTGAAGGTTTTCTGCTTCATCCAAGTGCTGAATTCTGCCGGTTTTCTGCTTCATCCAAGTGCTGAATTCTGCCCTCTCTAAATCCCCCCTTATTGCACATTCTTGAAGTATTTTCTTTAAGTATTATGAGAAAAGCTCAACACATCAGGAATTTTCCCTGTTACTTAGAGGGGGAAGGGGCTGGGTCTTGGGTTGGGTTCTCAGCTCTGGAGAAGCCTTGATGAAGGAAAAGAGGTGGGAGCGGTTTGGAAGGCTGGAGAGGGGACGGAACAGCTTCTCCTCACTCTCACACAACCACCAGCCCAAAGCCAGGAGCTGGGCTGGGAAAAGCCACACTGCAGATGTTCCTGACTGCACAGAGATGGGAAATCCCACTTTTCCAGAAAGAATTTGGAGGTTGCAGTGAGATATCTCACAGAAGGTCCAGTTGCCTCCCGCTGGAGGTCCTGGAGGAACTCACCAAGCACAGCTGGAGGAAGATCTTGTGGGGACAGGTCCTGTTGGGGTCCCATCCTTACCCACCCCACACGGGCATTATTGACCCTTCCTTGACTTCCCTGCTTGGGGGTGAGCACCACCCACCCCTCTCTCATCCTGAAGTGATCCCGGTGCCCTAATTTGATTTAACTCTCCCCAAATGCTGTCTGTATTGTTTTTACTTCACTGAATCATTTCCTTAAGGTTTAATCCCATTCCCCGAGCACGCCCTAGGGGGGGTTATGTATAAAATAACATAACAGAGATTTATTTTAATTTATCTTTACCTAATGCAGCGCACGTGGAGGTGAAGAACCTCCTTAGGAGGTCAACCAAGAAACTTCAGCACCACTTGGCCACCACCATGAACTGCTCATTTCTTGCTCAGACCTGTCACTTTTGCCACAGAATAAATTCAGGATTGTCCTGTGGACAAGGACAATCTTGCCCTCAAGGTTTGGATGGAGCTGGCCCAGAGGTGCCACAGCCCAGCTGAGATGGAGCCACAGAAGAGCAGAGGTTCTTCAAAGTTCATCAGGGGCAAAATAATCCTGGAATGAAATTAAAGCTGTGCAGGGGAATGGGACATTTGAGAATGTCAGGGAAAACAATCTCCTGAGCGCTGATTTTCGCTACCATGGGTGTTTTCTGCCAAGAATTCCTCAGCCTTCAGCAGTTTCTGTTTGAAAGGTTTTCAGGAAAGAGAAATATTTGTTAATCTGTTAATGGCTAATTAGTTAATGACTCCTGTGAAACGGTGGTTACGTTTACAGAAATTCAAGTTGAATATTGGCACTTGCAGCTCCTGTAGAGCCCAACCCGGATTCATTGCAGCCCCCAGAAGGATCATTCAGCTGCCTCGCATCCTCTCCACTGCAGCCCCTCCAGGGCATTTAGAAACTGTTTAATTCCAGCTTTTACATCCTCCCGTAACAAACCTCCCATCCCTTTCCTGGGTGGATGGGGGCACTGCCACATCCATAATTTAATTTTTTCTTCCTTCAAGGAAAGGGCATTATTTGCACACTGGAATATTGGATATTCACTTGCATTTCTCAGTGCAGGTGTATCCCTGACAGATGTCAGGCAGCAGGTTCAGTTATATTTATTATATATTTATATGTTAAATTCTGGTTTCCCAGAGAAGCTGTGGCTGCCCCTGGATCCCTGGAAATGTCCAAGGCCAGGCTGGATGGGGTTTGGACCAATCTGGGACAGTGGAAGGTGTCCCTGCCCATGGCAGGGGATGAAACTCGATGGGCTTTAAGGTCCATTTCCACGCAAACCATTCAGGGATTCTTTGATTTACAAGTGAATAAATCTGGATCTAAAAAAGAAAACCCCATTTTTATTTACTGGTAGCAGCAAGGTTGGCAAAGCAGGGAAAAAACGGAAACTCGAGTTGGCAGCATGTGCAACAAGGATTAAAAATCAACCCTAAAATGCTTTTTTTACGAGAGAGGAGAGGTTTTACAAGAGCAGATGGTGCCACCAGGGCTGGGGTGGGAAGAGCAAAAAGGGACATGGGATCAGCCCAGGATTCTCTGCTGTGCTCCCTGCGAGAGAAGAGGAGCTGCACCACCCAAAATATTGCTCAGAGTGGGTCCCACCTCTTGTACACCCAGCAGGGAGAGAGAGGCACCCACACCCAGCTGTAAACTCAGCTCCTCAACATTTAATGAAACCCTGGAGGAGCAATGGCTGAGGCTCCTCTGGAGCTGCATCCCCCAGATCAGAGACTGCCGGGCTGGAAACCAGGATTTCCCCAAATATTAAATGGATAAATATTTATATGCTAATGATTTGTGGAGGAGAGAATGAACAATCCTTGGGTTTAGCCCAAGCAATCCTTGAATTTATCCGTTAGAACCAAAAATATTCACACACCAAATATATAAATGCAGTTTTTAATAAATCGATGATGGAGTGGAGATATAAAAGAGATAAGTATTAGATGCATAATTGAGTTAAGTGATATTAAAATATTGTCCCCTAAGCCAGATTTGGTTTGCTTTGTTGGGGTTTTTTTCTCTTTTGTTTTGGCAAATGCAAAGCAAATCTTGGCAAAATGGAGCACAGCTTGAAAACAACTCGATCTCCTAAAATCTGCCCCAAAAGTGGTCGGGCAGGGCTGTGTTTGGAGGTTACCTGAGTGCTTTCACACATTAAGGGACAGTATTAAAAGATCATTTCCAAGTTAAGCAAACATTTCTGGCATATTGTCCAACACTTGCTTTAAAATTAACTTCATTATTCTGAACTTTGTGCCAGCTGATTATTTGCTGGGCTCTCTGCTGACGGTAATTCAGGACATTCCATCCCATAATTCCATAAAGACAATAAGATTACAAAGCCCAAGCAGGCTCTGAGTCAGCCTTTGACAGATTAAAGCTCCCCAAGTCCCCTGAAAACCCTTCTCTGACACATTAATTTGACCTAAACCCTCAAAATGTTCCTGATTATATCATCTCAATCGGGCTTGATTTTTGTTTTATTTTTCAGTGTA
Organism: Petroica traversi; assembly: GCA_025920805.1. Taxonomy (NCBI): domain Eukaryota; kingdom Metazoa; phylum Chordata; class Aves; order Passeriformes; family Petroicidae; genus Petroica; species Petroica traversi. The sequence continues at coordinate 4,757,250 of JAHLSL010000024.1, read as the reverse complement.
AGGAAATTAAAAAGGCTCGGTTGATCCCCGGCCAAGTTCTTGAAATGTGTTGCAATGCTGAGGAAATCAAAGATTACTCGAAATACTTTTTAATAATATGTCATGTCAGCAGAGATAAAGGTTCACACTCTGTGCCCTCAGCTGGCTTCCATCAGCTCTGGCCGCTCACCTCGGAACCCTGAGCTTGTGCTCTTCTAATTATGAACATGCTCATCAAATTTGATTAATTTCTCTTTGTAAGAAGAATTAAATCTGCATAGGTGAGGCTGATCCTGCCTAGGAGCAAGAGGCACCCCCCAATTCCCTTCCCCTGCCCTGTTTCTCCATCCATTTCTTGCCACGAGGGATCTTGGAATGCTTTGGGTTTGAAGACACCTCAAAGAACATCTCGTTCCAACCCTCCTGCCATGGACAGGGAGCCACCATCCTGTGGGATGGCATTCCAGACAACAGGCAGAAGGCTGGACATTGTCCCACCGAGGAACTGGGCAGGAGCACCCGGACATTCCTGCAGGGAACAAAGCCACAGCAGAGGTTTGATGGAGATCCATGGAAGGGTGGAGTAACTCAGGGCCAAACCCTCCAGTAATTCAGATTACAGCTACCAGGCTTTGGGAAGCTGGGGTGCTGAATTTTCACTCCCGAATCAGGCTGCAGGCATGGTCACACCAGAGCTGGCACTGGAGAAAGGGCAGCAGCTGGAGAAGGAGGTGCTTCCAACCAGGCTGGGTGTTGAGCTCGGGCTTTTGGCAGCTGCACCTGCATCCCTTCTCTTCCTCTGAGGTCTTTTCCTGGTTCAAATCCTCATCCCAGTGAGGTGTGCCAGGAATTTGGTGTGTAAAAGTGTGCTTTGAGAAGGTATAAACGGTTATAAATGCGTATTAACATCAGTGCCCACCCTGATCTGAGTAAGGAGCATCCTTGGGATGGGATTTGAGGGCGAGGATGGGAGTCTGGGACAATTAAAATGCACATTTGGGAACAAACACTGGCACAGAGAAGCTGTGGCTGCCCCTGGATCCCTGGAAGTGTCCAAGGCCAGGTTGGACAGGGCTTGGAGCACCCTGGGACAGTGGGAGGTGTCCCTGCCCATGGCAAGGGTGGGATGAGATGAAATTTTAGTTTCCTTCCCACCCAAACCATTCCACATTCATCACAAAGCCAGCCTGCTGCCAGCCCAAAGTTTGGGAACGTGTGCACCAGGACGCCAACTCTGACAAAAAGAGGAAGAAATCCTGAAAAGTGAAACCCTTGGATGTACCAGGGCTTCCCTGCAGCTCCAGGAGCACCCAGGAGCAGAGCAGGGAGTGCTGCACCCCATCCCCTGCCTGTCCCCAGCAGCCTGTGGCAGCTCCCCCCTCCCCACCCTGCTTTCTCAGCTGGCCCGTGAATTTTATCCCTTTGCACGTTTTTTTCCCGTTAAGGCTCATCCACCCCGCTGACCTCCCCGGGCAGGGAAAGCAGCGGGGCCAGGGCTGCACAAGGGAATGGGGGGTGGGACACCACTGCCCCCTCCCCAAAACCCACCTGAGCCCCGGGATCCCCTTTGCTGCGGCTTTGGGGAGGCTTCCCGGATGGAAAATAAATCAGCGCGGGGGTTCCAGCCCGGGCAGGGCGGGGAGGTGCCCGGAGCGGGGGTGAAAATCCCGCGCAGATCCCGCGCAGCGCTTTCCCTGCGCACCTGAGGGTCCCGGCCGGAGCCCCCCGGCCCCGACCTCGCCCTGCCCAGTCACTCAGGAGCTTCTCGGGACTCTCCGAGTGGAAAACGGGGATTTCTGCCCCTAATTCAGCGCAGCTGCCGCGGGCGGCGGGGCCGCGCTTTGAAGCGGAGCCGGAGCCGGAGC
>JAHLSL010000024.1:4734507-4750406 GCA_025920805.1 Petroica traversi | reverse complement strand
GCCGAAGGGAAAAAACCAACAGCTCGTTTGCACATTTGAGCGCTCCAAGTTGGGTTTAAAGTCGCGAGTTTAATTCTCGTTTATGTCAAAGGCTTGGGACACACTAAGCCACCCCTGTGTTTCCCGGGAAATGCTGCAAAAATCACAGCAAAAATTCGTGTTCTGCAGGAGTAGAAATGAGGGCACAAAGAAATCAGATTCGGGAGAAATGAAGAGGTTTATCCGTTATAAAGAGAACTAAAATTATTAGTAGTAATAATTGTTATAATTATTAGTAATTTTATTAGTCTTATTAATCGTTGAAAAATCGATTTTATTTTTAAAACATATCTTATGCAAAAAGCCCCCCTTTTTGAGCCCATTTGCTGGGTGAGAAGAGGTGGTGGATGAGCCGCCTGAAGAATAAAACAACAGCAACTGCAACGTTAAAGACCCTAAAATATTATTGTACATATAATGTTAGAGCTACCTGGGGTTTTAAATTTTTTTTTCTTGTTTAATGTATTTGGTATTTTTCTTCAGGGTGAAATTACTGGACTGATATAAATATAACAAAATCTGCAGTTCTACTCCTATTAAAATATATTTTCTGAAGAAATGCCATAAAACTGAAATCCCAGAGCTCTAAAATCAGGAGGTAAATTAAGAAAATTATGATCGACATGCTGAAGAAAGAATCGGCTGTAAAATTTTTATTTTTAAGCCTAATAGAGAGGGCAGAAAACACTGATCTCCTCCATCCTTTCTGCTGCAATTCCCAGATTTGCTGTGGAATTCGGGTGATATTTTTGCTTGGGATTCCGTGGAGCAGATACCGACCCTGCTTTGCTCTGCTGTATCCAAGCACAAAAGGGTTCACTCGCTGCCTCACACACAAATATCAGCTCAATCCCATATTTTACATGACCCAAAGTCCCTGAGCCCTGGAGGACACCAGGAAATGTCCATGGAGAGAGGAGTGGATCCTGCCCTGCTGTGTCAGGGCTGGAGCAGCCACTGCCATCAGCAGGGCAGGGTGAGACCTTCACACCGCAAAACCTTCCCGGATTATTGTGATCAAGGGCTGACCTGTGAGAGGCTCTGCTTGTTGGGAGTCTGGGAATGAATTTGCACAGCATCCAAAATCTTTGTGTTTTAAAGGTTTGTTTGAGATTTGCTTTACCAGCAGACGTGGCTCAGTTTTATGGTTGATTTCGGGTCGCCGCTTGCGTGTGAAGTCAGATCAGGTCCCAGCCGGCCGTTGTGTTGCTTGGAATTGAAAGTAAATAGTAGCACAAACAGATCCACATTCCTTATATCCTTTCTCAGGGATTTTGGTATGAAATTAAAAGAAAGAGTGGAGGGGAAGCCCTTCTGGAGGAATTTGGTAATGAGTGTACAGCGGACATTTGGCTCTCTGCAGGCGGGAGATGAATCCGGCATCTGTGCAGCACCAGGGCTGGCTGCTCCCGAGCACCATTCCCACCTCGGAGCAGCCATCCTGTCCCTGCTTCATTTTTACTCCTTGGGATTGCTTTTCTCCTGAATTCTGAAAGTGCTCATTCATCCCTTCCAGAAAGGAGGACGTTGACACGGCGTGTGAGTTTGAATTTCTGGAGACACCGATAGCATTCAGGGGGAATGTTTCAAATTGCTTGGGAAGTCAAGTGAAATGAGTCAATTCCTGTGAGCAGGAAGGTGCAAAAAAAAATATTCTCCATCAGGCTGAATATCCTTTTTTGTTCTTATATCCAAGGGGAAAAGCTGTCTGGGATTTGCATGAAAAATAGGGAAGCTGAAATGGCAATGGCGTGTGGACAGCAGGGAGGGTTATCGGCTATGAAGTCAGGTATGGATCCAGGTGTGTGTGGAGCTGGATCTCCCCTGATCCCAACCCAAGGAATGGGATTAGACACATGTGAATATTGTTCTTAGACAAATACCAGCTAACAATTACCATTTCTGGACAGATCTTCCCATTTTCCAGGAGCTGCTCTTTGGGGCGAGTTCGTGCTTGGATGGACACCGGTGCAGGGAGCAGGAGCCCTTCAAGGATTGCTTGGCTGTGGCCACCACTTAGCCCAGCCTGGATGATTTCTATTTTCCTTTCCAGGTGGGAGCTCCAGCTCTTCTCCAGTGGCCTCCAGCGGTGGGACCCCCTCTCCTCTGAACCCCCTGCTCTCCCCATCGTGCTCCCCTCCCACGCTTCACTTGCCCGCGAGCAACCTGGGCGTGTCGTGCCCCGAGAGCTTCCTGCACCCCCTCAACGTGCCCCTCTACTACAAGATCTGCCCTGCGAGCTTCTTGAGACAGCAGGCGCTCCTCTTCCCGAGCCAGGAGAAACTGGGAGCCACCAACCCACAGCTTTTACCCCACTTCATGGTGGATGTGCCCAAACTGGCTTCCCTGAAAAACGCCAAAGCCGAAGACTTCAGCGCTCAGTGCCTACAAGCCCCCGGTGCTGCTGGTCAAATGCTGTATGGATTACATGCATCTGGAAACATTTTCCCATCAAGTCCCATTGCTCGGGAAGCACTTAATTGTTCCTTACATCCTCCATATGGCCTGTATGGTTACAACTTCTCTGTGCCATCCAGACTGATGAATGCAGCAGGGCATTTCAAAGTGAGTGACAGCATTCCGGCTGCTTTGAGGGACGGCAGATGCAATCACTCCAACTGGCACCCCACAATTAACCACTGCCTGTAGTGGGATCAGAGAATATTTCTGAGCTTTGTAAAGCAAGCCCTTCCTTCCTTCATACCCAGGGGCTTCTTAGTTACGGCCTCAGAAACTCTGCATGGTACAGGAGCGGGATGGGCAGGCATTTAATCCTTTTTTTTTTTTTGTGGACAGAAGTGTTGTGTTGTTTGCAGGGTGGAGGAACCGGGAGGGTGGAGGGTCTGGGATGACCCTGAGTTGATACTTTTTGGCCACGTTTATGTCACAGCTGTAGGTTAAGAGCAAACTGTCGGTCACCTTTTTACTATTTGCACTCTTAAGGGAGGACATTGGTGTCTGTATTTCTATAAATCTGTTTTCTCTCGCTTGCCTTTAGTTAGTGCAGAGCCCTGGGGAGCTGCTGCTCACCCCACTCAGCTTCTATCCCTAACTGAAAAGGGACTATCCAGGACCTGGACTTGGCAAAGGAGCCACATCAGGCCAAGCACTCCACCTCATTCTTAAATTCCCTCAGCTCTAACAGATCCTAATTAATGGCACAAAATCCCCCACGCTTCAGGACCCAAATGCCTCCGTTATCAGGGCAGGGATGTAAATCCAAGCATCCTAAATCCAAATATCTGCTGCCAGGGTAGAGAAAGGCAGGATGAAAGATGGATGGAGTGAGAAGCTGGAGGGGTGTCCCAGAGCCCTCTTGTCCATGCGCCACCCTCCAGTGGCACCGGCATCGATGGCAGGGTGGGAAGGGGTCACACATCTCCCCCATGGTGAGATGGATCCATGCTGGGGACGTGGAGGAGACATCCTGGAGAGTTGTGTGGGATGAAACAGCCCCAGGAGCCCTGCAGGACAATGCCCTGACCCAGAGCTCTCAGCTCCAAGGGACACAGAAGCTCCACCTGGGATCTCATCCAACCTCTGCCCGAGGGAAGGGCAGAGAGGCTCCTGACTCATGGATCCTTTACGGAGAATTACAACTCTACAGGCCCTGGAACAGGAGATTCTCAATTCCTTCCAAAAGCCCTGCTTGTTTTCTTGTAACCTGTGGATATTCTTGTTATTCCTGTAAATAATCCCCAGCTCCCAAGGGCACCATGTAACTCACAATAAATCAGGACACAGGTTTTATTCTTTATTTGATCGATGTTCAGTCTCTACCTAAAGTCAAATTTATCACTTGATAGGTGGCAGAGATTGGAAAATAAGGTTTGGCTGGGACCAGCCCACTTCTGGGATTAATCCTATATTTTCAAACACACAATACAGAGGGATTAGGCACAGGCTTCAGAATCAAAATCTGCAATCAGAGTTTTGCCTTTATTTTCATCCTTAACAGACAATGATTTTAGAACAGAACAAGCAATATCAAAAGCTGCTAAATTAACAGAACTTACACTTTTACTTATATGAAACTTTGATAAATTCAGACCACAATCGTTTCCTTAATTTTCCGGCTTTGAGCGTTCACAGAGCCCCCAGTGATGCCAGTATGAAATGGGGGCTGTGATAATGGTCTGTACAAGTGTAAAAATGAACAAACCTCTTTCTCCAGCTGTTTCTTAGCAGTTTATCTCACTATTTTTATTAAAAAAAACAAAAAGCTTGTTTTCCTTCAGGAGTCCTTATTTCCAACTTTGGTGGTGACTGAATTCCCGTGGCAAGTCCACTGCTGGCCCTGGCCAGGCTCTGTCCAGCTGAGTGACCACGGCCCAGCCCCCACATGTGGTTGTACTCCTGGGGAGCTGGAAGGCTCTTCCTGATCAGTCACGGATTTGTGCAACGGGGCACTTCCAATTTTCCAAATATTTGCGGTTGCATCAGATATTCCCGAGTCGCTGGCCATGAGCTGTAATCCAGTAAATCAGTGGCTGGTTAAAACTGTGACTGATAATGAGTGGGAGAGATATTTTTGGTGCAGTGATTTGCTGCACTCCCAGTTAGGTCCCTGAAAGGTCTGAGTGTGTCCCAGGGGTGCCACATTTCAGGAGGGTGCTCATCAGGCACATCCAGAAATAGCAATTTGTCCATAAGAGAGGTCGTCATGGTGAGAGGAGCTGCTTGATCCGGGTTATCTGAGGGTTATTTCCTGTCCCTTTGCCTTCATCTCCTGGTTTTAGCCTTTCAAAAATCACTGTCAGAAATAAAAAGGATGTGGGTGGTGTTCTCGGTTCTCTGTCCTGTGCCACCACGGCCACCTCAGAGCAGACCAAGCTCCCTGGCCCTTCTGGCACAGAAATATTTTCTGTATCCGCAATGGCAATTCAGCTGATTTACCAGCACTGTAAAATAGATGGGTTTGCCTCTATATTAAGAGAAATGTTCCCCAAAAAGCAGATAACCTGCACTCTACACTCTTAGATTCCTTGGTAAAACAGCCACTAGTGGGAGATGAGTAGCAGAACTCGAGAGAAAAATCAGATTAATAAATACAATTTATTGAACATGAAACTGGACAAATCAAGGTTGACATTTCAAGCAGGCCCATGAGCCTGTCAATACAATTCCGTCACGTGCTGCTTTGTATTTCTTGCCACAAACATTACTGTAAAACTGTGGCCATTTCAAAGGTCACAATTCTTTGGGTTTAGTGGGCAAACCCAAATATCACCTCAGGATTACAGAGCTATTTTTAAATGGGAACAGGGAGAAAAAAAATCAAAGGGTTTTTTTTTTTTTTAAAGATGAAACTTGCTGAACAATCCCAGCTATTAGTCATTTGACCTTTCCCAAGAGGAGTTTGAAGTTATTTGGGAATATCTGAGCCAATTTATAGCACTGAACAAGTAAAACTGGCCGTTGCAGAGGTGCTGTGTCCGTACCCGACGCCGGGACATGGGATGGGCTCAGTGCTCAGACACGGGGCTGGATTTAAAATCCAAGGAGACAAAATACCAGGCAATGATATTTTTTAATCAAAGTGCACTTTACTCTCTGGTTTCACCCAAATTTAATCCATCTATTGGAGAAGCCAAAGGCGTAGGGGGAGCATCGGATGTCGCTTTCTGCGATGGAAGTGCCTCGGTTTACATTTGATCTGCTGAGGTTGGGGCTGTAATTAGATGATAATTTGTATCACAATTATGCAAAGCAAACGAGGATTGGATAGCAAGATAGAGCAGAACAAATAAGCACCCAGACCATTTGAAATGCATCCAGTATGGAAACCATGTCCATGTGTGGCTGGGGCCGGGGACATGTTGTTCCAATAAAGCTGCAGAAAGGGAAAAGGCCGGGATCGGTTCCTCCAAAAGTTTCAAATGCTCATGTTTACAAATTTGTATTGCACATTAATATGTAAACACAGCCTATTGGAAACAGATGAGGCCACAATATTTACGTGTCCTTTCCTCTTCGTTTTGGGTGTCTGGTTGTCCCCCAGAACACACAACATCTGTGGTGACTCATAAAACTCAGCTCAGGAAGCTAAAGGAGAGGTTCAGATAATTATAAAATCCCTGGTGCTGTGGTGGCTCTCCCATCCCAGATGGATTTTGGGTTCCGGGTGCAGGGGGATGCATTCCCAACTCCTGTGGGGTCGTGCTACGAGCACTCAGTGGCTGGAGCTGCACTTTGCACTGCCACAAGTGAAGCCTCATTCCTTGAATTTTACCGGATGAATTTTATAATTTTCTTTACTGCTGGGTCACTCGTAACCATGACAGGGATCATAGCATTGCTTGGGACATGCAGGAACTCCATCCATGCCCCACCAATGCCGCATCCACTGGGAGAAAAACAGCTTTTAAAACATCAAGAAATATTTTTTTATAAATAAATTTCCAAAAGGAAAAGGAAAAGCACCTTCCTCACAATGGGAATAAAAGCTTTGACTTGTTAATCACCTTTTCTTTCACTGATTTATTTGCATTTTGGGATGCAAACTCCAGGTATTCCTTTCCATGGGACCCCAGACCACCGGCCCTGGGGAATGAATGCTGGTGGATGCAACAGTGGAGGCTGTTGGGAATTACAGGGGCTGAGAGGACTTTTGCAGATGTTGGGAATTGCCCTGCAAGCTTTTTGTGCTTAATGGAGCTCTGCTGTCCCCGAGCCTGTGCACTTTCTGAATTTTGCAGTTATTTATAAAGTCACTTCTCCACTGTGTCCCTTTGGTGACATTCCCAAGAAGGACCTACAGTCCACTTCCATCCATCAAACAATTTCCTCCCAGACTGTGGCTCCTAAAGCACCAAGTCTGTAGTTTATTGTAGCAATTAAGTACAAGAAGGAGTCCAGGTCTTGAGAAGGACTCGTTGAGCTTATAAATCAAACAACACAATGCAGCAAGTAAAAGTCAAGACCTTTCTGGAGAGGGGAACACCAGCGATAGGGAGAAACCCTTGGAAAAATCATATTTGCTGCCTAAGGAGGCAGATGCTGAACAAAACCAGAGCTGGGGGCAGGAGCTGAGGATGGCTTCTGGCTCTCTGAAGTCTGGAGATATATTAGATACATTTTCTTCTGCTATTTTCAGCTATTTTCTCCCATTTCAAAACCTCACTTTTTCAGGCTTTCAGAGAACGGTGTTTTGGAGAAATTCACTCTTTCCTTCTTGGCGCTGGCTCCAGACCTCACCTCGGAGCTGGGTCCCAGCTCCAACAATTTCCTCGGGGCCCTGCCCAGCATCTGGGAGCACTTAGCAGCTCATCCGCCCGCTGCCTCACCTGCCTGAGGAGCCCTGACAGGTCCATCTGCTTCCAGTCAGGCCTCAAATAAAACCTCTGGCTCTGAGGGGAAAAAACGAGTCAAGGACTTGTGTGGTGACTCGGAGTTACTCCTGAAATTATTCAGCTGATGCTCCAGGCATGAATTCTGCCCCAAAGCTTCTGGTCCATCTGAGCTGCTGCATCCCTTCCCCCTGGATCTGCAGCCTGAAAACAGCAGAAATATCCTTTTTTTAGTCAAGTTTGAGTGGATATTAAACACTGAAAACACTGAGCCACGATCCTGCCCTGGCTGTGCCCGCATCACTTCTAGCACTCAGTGGTTTGAGCCATCAGCTTCCATTATAAATTGCTTTAACCAGCCTGTAGGTTTAAGGCTGTTTTTTAAATTTTGGGGCTGGGGTTGTGTTTCATGGATGTTTTCAATCCCAGGACAAAATGGAACGATCCAGGAGACTGGAGTGGTTTATCCTCAATGGCACCACGATGCCCTCTGCGCTAAATGCCTTTTAAACAAGAAAAAAAGCAATATTTCAAGTGCTAAACAGTTCATATCCATATGAATCCTTATTATCATCATCATCATCATCATCATCATCACTTTTTTAATCAGGAGATGGAATGCAAGGAATGGAGGTTCTTGTGCACTGCAAACCTGTGGGAACAATTAAAGGCACTTTCAAGTGGATCCAGTAAGGTCCCATCCTCCCACAGGACTTGAGATTTGGGCTGGAATTAGGGATTTTTCTCCCTGCAATGAAAGCATTTCTCATGTCTTTCCCTAGAAATATTCACCCAGGGCTTTAACACCACTGCAGAATAAACAGATTTAATTCACACCAATACCTTCATTTTTTATAGCAAATCCTTGTCTGAAAGTGTTAATAAACTTAAAGAGAAGAACTAATGATCTTCAAAAAATTTGATTATGAACAATTTTTCTTCTGTGGCGGCAACTCCATGTATTCAGGACATGCAGGTACCACATGTCTCCCTTCACCAGCAACACTTTTAGCTTCAGCCCTTTGCTGAATTCTTCCTTTATGTTTGTTAAACTCGTACTGTAAAATTAATCTAAGTCGATATGCTATTTCCTGTATCGTATTTCTTCTAACGTTATCAATATTGCTAATAAAAATAGAGATTGGAACAGTATGTTGTAATGTCCAGGATATAAGCCAGATCCTGCTGCAGCTCAAATAAATATGAATTTGGCCTTTGGCTTTCATAAAAGCAGGATAATGTCTCTATCTGAGCTCTTCTAACAGATAATATCAGCCCCCTTTGCTTCGCTTCTCAGAATTCCCAGAATTTGAGAATTTAGGCTGGTAGAAGAAATACAATTCTGTGTCCTGGAGATTTCTGAGATTAAACCAAATCAAAGTAAAGCAAAGCCTCAAACTCCATTCCCAGCTGAAACAAAATCTGGCATTTCCAAAGCCTTTGTGCTTTGAAAGTGCTGACACTTCTCATGTTGGCCCTTGGAACTGCAAATGAGGAGCTCTTCAGGGACAGGATGGAAAGGAGAGAAGAGGGAAGAGCTCATATGGATCTCTTCAGGTCCAGGTGCTTCATCCCTGCTGCTGTTTCTCGTTCCCAAGCCAATGTCCCCACTCTCTGAGGTGGTTTTTAGTCAAATTTTTTGTCAAAAAATTAGAGAGAAATTCTTCCCTGTGAGGGTGGGGAGAAGCTGTGGCTCCCAATCCCTGGGAAGAGTCCAAGGCCAGACTTGAGAAACCTGGGACAGTGGAAGGTGACCCTGCCCATGGGAGGAGTGGGACTGGATGGGCTTTAAGGCCCCTCCAGTTAAACCATTCCATGATTCCATTAAATGGGTTTGGGTGCTGTTTGAGCCGTGTGGGCCAGTGAGGATTTTACCCCCTGCCCAGCTCCTCTCCCCACCCTGAGGATCCTATGGAGAGTCAGGATTTCCTCAGTCCAGCGTGTGTGGATGATCCGTCTGGCAGTGCATGGTCTGAGCTGCTGATCCAGGGAATCTTTCTGCAGCTCCTGCTGGCAAGACAGCCAGAGCACCCCGCTCCAAACTGGAGCCTCCCAAATGACCAAATACCACTTATTTTTTAACTGGTTTAACTATCACTCATGCATCTGGAGCCATGAGCCTTAATGAGCCATTAAAATGAGGAATTTTGCTGGGTAGGTCTCCTGGACACAGAACAGAGCAGAGGATGGAAATGAGATCCAGCTCTGCCCAAACCAAAATTTTCCGGAGGCGATGGCGAGTGTCTCTGTTGGCCATCCTGCATCTGGCTTGTGGGGCAGGGATGTTCCTGCATCCACTGACATCTCCCATCTCCCTGCATCAGATCCAGACCCTGCTCAAGCTCCTGGGGAAATTGCCTCAAAAATTTGGAAGCTTCTGGGTCTCCTTGGGGTTGCATCCCTCACCAGAGCCAAGGCTTGGAGGTAGCAGGGATTGGTCCATGCTCTCCTTGTGGATTTGCTCCTCAGCAGGTGAAAACAGGGATTTTCTTCTCAGCTTAAAAAAAGGAAAAATTAATGAAAACATCTCTGGGGTGGAGGAAAGTGTTTTATTTGCAGAAATTTGGCTTGGCCAGTTTGGATCCTGGCATTCCTGCCCCAGCAGCCACGCAGTCCCAGCCCCCTCACTTTTATTCTTCCCTTTTTTTTTTTTTTTTTTTTCTTAAAATAGGACACACCTGTAAGGAAGGCGAATTTCTTCAAGACATTCCTGATCTGGAGCATATTAAACTGATATTTTTGTTTTGTATTTTGGATGATTTGCTCCAGTGATAACATAATAGCATGATATTTAGCCTGGGACTGATTAAAACATTTCTTTTGATCAGCGCAGCAGATTGGAACAGTTGTTTATTACTGGACAAAGCTTGGAGAAAGAGAATTAAGAAAAAAGAGCTGAAAAAAGAAACGGCTCTGGGTGGCTGTTGGGTTTGGTTTTTGTTGGGATATTTCCTTTGCTTTGGGAAAATTCTTTGCTCCAGCTGAGGTTTGGGAAGTGAGAGAAGCGAAGGATGATCCATCACGCTGATGGACAACGGCTGAAAAGCCGGGCACTCGCTGTTAAAACCACACATGTGGGGAATAAAAGTCATTTCTCCCTCTCAGGACACACCGGTGGCCCAGATTATCACTCACCAATTTCTATATGCAAAATTCAGCATTTCCTAGGAGGAAACTTCTCTGCTATATTAATCACTGCACTCTTCAAAGCTGCCTATGTTTTAAAATATAAGATTTAAGTTTAAAAACTATTTATTTTGCTTTATTGACCAAATGCAGCATTGTTTTGTAACAAACCTACAAACATCTGAATGTAAACGCGTTATTCTGGTTTAGCTCCAGTTCCTCTAAAGGCTTTTAAGGCTATAGATTTTAATTACATGAATATTTTTAATAAAATCCCCTTTTTAACTGCTGGCAAGACTGTAAGGGAAAAAACAATAATATCTGGCTCTGTGTCTCTGACAGAATAATTCTTCAAGTTGCATTTGCCACATCCCCGCAGCTGTGACCAATAACCCTCTGTCTTTATGATTCTCCTCTGATATGAAATTAAAATGAACTGGAAATGTTTATGCTGCAAATGGTGTGCAACACATTAAACAGATAATGCCAGCGAAGGGTTTGCTTCAAACAGGGGCTCCCCCTCCAGCAGAGCCCCTCTGTAACTTAATCCCCCTTTTTCCCAGGCAGCGGGAATTGCAGAACGCCTCGGACACATCACAACATCTTCATTAAAGAGGAATTACTTCCATCTCGCCATCTCCAGGTGCCACAGAAAGCGGGGCTTTGTTTCACGTGGCCGGTTGCAATTCCTGTGTTTATAGCAGCAGATTCCTCGGCTTCATGGGACGTTTGGAGATAAATCTATTTTGGGTCCTGTTTGCTGCTCCCAGCCTTTTCCCCACAGCGTGTTTATAGCTGCATATTAATTCCTCGGTCATGCCTTTGGAATTTTTCACCGCTCACAATAAAAATAAAAAAAGAGGCCTCATCCTATTTAATCATCTCAGCCCAATATATTTTTTTTTTGCTCATTTGCACCGATGGATACCTTGGGGTGAATAAAATCCTTTCGGTTTGCTAATTCCGAGGGGCTCCATTCCCAACACCTGCACCTGCCCCATGTTTTCCTTGCAAGGGGACACCTCTCCCAGCTCTGGAGGTGACTCCCTGATGTGTGTGCAAAGGGATCCTGGGGATGTGGAGGGCTGGGGAGGTGAGAGCTGTGACCTGGTAATTTGTCCCTCAGTGTCACATGTCCCTCCGTGTCCCACAGCCAGACACAGTGTCAGTGACTGGGGAGGGGAAACAGCTTGTCCTTAACTGGGGCAATTTTCCAGCACAACCAACAGGATTTTCACCTCCTGCTGCTCCCTGGACACCACCACCACAGGATGGTTTGGGTTGAACCATAAAGCCCATCCAGTCCCACTCCCTGCCATGGCCAGGGACACCTTCCATTAGCCCAGATTGCTCCAAGCCCCATCCAGCCTGGCCTTGGACACTTCCAGGGATAGGACACCAGAGATTCTGTGGGCACCTTGGGCCAGGGCCTCCCCATGCTCCCTTCTGCTCAGAAATTTGGTTTCTGCTACATGGTGCTGACTTGAGGACTGGAAAGTCCCATCAACTCTGCTTTAATATTTCAAAGCGTTGGGAATCATCACTAAATTGATCCTCCAGAGAAATCCAAAGCCTCTAAACAGCACCTGCAGCACAAAAAAAAATTAGATTTATAGGAGCACATTATCATCATGGGCTGGGCAGAGTTTATCCCACAGCCTCTGTACAGCAGCATAAATCTGGCCGGGGAGGGAAGGAAGGGAATGGCAGCACGAGCTGTCAGCAGCTCCCTGGGATCTGACAGGGTCCAGCAAACGCTCCCCCCATCCTGACCCCGCCTGTCAATCAGCTTTTGGGGAGAAGCCCCTTCCCACCCTCCCCTCGGCCCTTCGGCGAGGAGCAGCAGCCAGCTCCAATTTGGAGTAGCTGTCATTTATCATTATTTCGGGGAGGAAGGGGCCGGGAAGGTTCTCCTCACCCCGAAGGTGCAGGCAGAGCAGAATTTGAGATGATGGGTGGGGATTTCCACCGGCACAAATGGGAATAAGGCTCGGAGCTTTCCAGGCTGCACCAAAAATAGCGGCCCAATTTCAATCTCAATTAGAGCCCGGTAACCCCGGAGTATAATTCAGGAGTCAGCTTCTAATATTTCAATTCAGGATGAAGAATAATATTCCACTTCCCCCTCTGCAGCCTGAGTGATTTTCATTTCATAGGGGCTAATCTTGACTGGAACATGTGTTTCAGTGAGATGCTCAAGGATATGAGTGGGCTAAAGAAAATATGGGGGAAAGTTGTGTAGGAATGGCTGTGTTAAGGTCTGTGGAGGAGTCAGCTCCTTGGAATCACAGAATCATGGAGTGGTTTGGGTTGGAAGGGATTGTAAAGCCCATCTCCTTCCACTAGCCCAGGTTGCTCCAAGCCCTGTCCAACTTGGCCTTGGACAATTCCAGGGATGGGGCAGCCACAGCTTCTCTGGGCAACCTCACCACCCTCACAGGAAGGAATTTCTTCTCAAAATCTCATCTAAAACTCCCCTTTTTTAAAGCCTTTAATTTATTTTTTTTGGATGCCTCTATTACCACAGAGCTCCTACCAATAAGCTTTATGGAGTGGAAAAAAAAAGGCAAAAATCCTCCAAAATTTATTCTTTATTTTGGAAAACACTCCCTTTCCAAGGCTTCCAATCAGTATCATCGTTCTAATAACAAATTCCTTTAAGAATTAACATTTTTAAAAGACTGCCTGAGGAATATTTTGAATTTTAGAAACTGAGTCTCAATCTAATTTCATTCTGATGACAAAGGAAATTAGCTTTAATATTCAAATTCACAATATTATTTAGGAAATATTGTATTTTCCACTTACATGGTTCACCTGTGAGCACTTGTTTAACATTTAAAAGCAAAGAGTTGTATTAAGGGTGTGACCTCTTGGGTAGGAAGAGGGGGGGAAAAACATACATATTTTTCCAACGGCAAAATACTGATTTTCCAGCCCTTTTTAGTTCTTTCACTGGGGTAGAAAAGCTCCTTCAGAGTTTTTTGCCCACCCATGGACCTTCCTGCAGCTTTGGCTCATCCCTCCAAACAACAAGGCCGGCACATTGGGAAGTGCCCCTTCCCTGTGCCGCCGGCGTTCCCCCTCTGCCGTAGGAATTATTTCTTTGTTACTTAATCATCTGTAATTATCTCCTGGAGTAAATTCTGTTGGTGCATCAATTTTCAAACACAACAGTCATTTTATCAGTCATGTTTATTTAATTTTAGCTGATTAGCACAGAACCTAACAAGTGGCTTAGACTAACAGTGTGTCACTGCCCAAGTATTTTGTAGGTAACAAGAAGACATGGAATAGTGCACATGTTGCTTTGTCTGCATTAATCTATTTACATTGTAATTCTTCAACTGTTTTTAATGGCTGGTTCAGCTGGAAGCAATTAGTTGTCTAAATTAAAGCCACATTTCTCACTTCGTGCACTGGGAAGGTTTTTTGCCGTTGTCTTTTCCTTGCTTTTTGTTTTCCAAATCAAGTCGGATACCATTTGAAAATGCATGAAATCCTATGGAGGGGATTGATTCGGGTGTTTGGAGCCGTGTTCCCCTGTGTTTGTCTGGAAGCCAAAGCTTTGGATGGGCCAGGGACTGGTGTGTTTGAGGTGCACTCTGGAGCAGGGCTGTCAGCACAGCAGCAGCAGGGCCTCGGGGCGAGACCTCGGGGCAGCTCTGAGAGCAGGAGTGGAGCAAAGCCAGGAGAAGAGAAAGCACTGGATCCTCTGGGCTGCTCTGCAGGAGCACGTTGTTTATGTATTAATTAAATTAACAAATAGGTTTGTGCTAAGTGCAACGTGATTTATACAGCGCTTCAGAGCAGTGTCAGTGCGTGCTGGATCCCACCCTCTTTTTTATTTTAAAGGTAAAAATGTCACGTTTCTAAAGCAGTCATGGAACACTTGGAGTCAGGCTGGGGTTGCTTCATCCCATCCCTGCTCATCTCATTCTATAACTCGATGATATTACAGTCCAGTGTCTCCCATGAGGTTTGGACTTTCTCTACAAGGTGAGCAATTTTCTGTAAAAAGTACTATTTTGTACCCTTTGTTAAAAAAAAAAAATTAAATAAAATGCAATGCTCTCCAGACATTGACTCTGAAATCAATGCACAAAGCCAAGAAAAGCCCCACTGTGCCTTCCATGGACTTTGGAACACCCCATGAAGTGGTACCCAGTGTACCAGCCTGGGAAGGGGGATACTCCCAGAGAAAATGAGGATTTAAGTCGCCGTGTCCCAGTGCAGCACCTCCATGGGACATTGGATAGGTTTCAGTTGGGGTGTTGTTGCATTTGACACATTTTCTTTCCATTTTGGTAAAAAAAAACTAATAAAGTTCAGACGTGGCGTAGTCCAGACTGAGTCTTCGCTTAAGTCGATATTCAAATAAATCAGGTTTTGGCCCAGATTTCCTCCTGAGGAAGGTTTAGTTGGTGATCCAGCAAAACAGAGTGAAGGGAGGGAAGGCTCTCACCCTGTTAGCTGCTCTTCCTCCTCACCTCCAAACCAAAAAGCCCTAACAGAGAGTTCTCGGCCTTCTCAAGTTTGTGAGGAGCAGGAGTTTCTCAGATGTGTGTGTGTTTTCATTCCCTTATCCCTCAGACCCTGTGTGTGTGTGTGTGTGCACGCTCCCTTCAGACCAAAATTGTGTGTGCTCCTTCTCCCTCAGACATTGTGTGTGTGTCCCTTTCTCCCTCAAACATTGTCTGTGTGTGCTCCTTCTCCCTCAGACATTGTGTGTGTGCTCCTTTCTCCCTCAGATACAGTGAGTGTGCTCCCTTTACCCCTCAGACTTTGTGTATGTGCTCCCTTTTCCCTCAGACATTGTCTGTGTGTGCTCCTTCTCCCCTCAGACATTGATTGTGTGTGTTCTCCCTTCTCCCTCACATGTTTGTGCTCCCTTTTCCCTCAGACATGGTGTGTATGCTGCTTTTCCCCTCAGACATTGTGTGTGCACTCCTCCTCCCTCAGACATTATAAGTGAGCTCCCTCAGACATGGTGTGTGTGTGCTCCTGTTCCCTCAGACATTGCATGTGTGCTCCTTTTCCCCTCAGACATTGTGTGTGTGCTCCTCTTCTCTCAGCCATTATATGTGTGCTCCCTGGTCCCTCAGACATGGCGTGTGTGTGCTCCTGCTCCCTCAGACATGGCGTGTCTTCTCCTTTCTCTCTGACATTGTGTGTGTGCTTCCTTCTCCCCTCAGACACTGTGAGTGTGTTCCTTCTCCCTCAAACATGTATGTGCTCCTTTTCCCTCAGACACTGTCTATCTTCTCTCTCAGACATTGTGTGCTCCTTTTCCCCTCAGACACTGTGAGTGCACTCCTCTTCCCTCAGACATTGAGTGTGCTCCTTCTCCATCAGACATTGTGTGTGTATGCTCCTATTCCCTCAGACATGGCGTGTATGTGCTCCTGTCCCCTCAGACATGGCGTGTGTGTGCTCCTGTCCCCT
>JAHLSL010000024.1:4720863-4734497 GCA_025920805.1 Petroica traversi | reverse complement strand
TGTGTGCTCCTGTCCCCTCAGACATGGCGTGTGTGTGCTCCTGCTCTGTCAGACATTGTATGTGAGCTCCCTGCTCCCTCAGAGCTGTGTGTGCTCCCTTTTCCAGCCCATCCCAGCTGTCCCTCATTACATGCTCCGCCTGAGCCCCACGCAGGGTCGGGTTGCGCCGAGGCAAAGGTCAGAAGAACCTCCAGCCTGCATTTTGCCATCTCTTGATTATTCAGATAACAAACAACCTAAAGACTGAGGGGACTTCTCTGTGCCCACAGACAGGGCCCGATCGCTGCAGCAAAAGAAAAAGGCCATTTTTAATTCCTCCTGGCTCATTGCTATCCTGATTCTCCCAAAAATAATTAAGCGAGCAGATGGTGTTTGTGGAGCTGGTGCTTGACCACAGACTCCTTGCTTTGCCACGTCCTGCTTTTAATATACTGCCCAGCATTAATCAAGCAGTTTAGAAGCATCCTGTATCAGTTGTGCAAAACAGGGCTTAAATGATTTACTGTCGGATTCTTTCAGCTCCTGTTAGGCTCCTGTTTTTCTTTCATGTGGGGAGCAGGGGTCAGCGGCGGCAGGAGATCCGTGCTTTCTCTTGGCCAACATTTGCTGCTGTCATTCCGAGCCCGCTCCGGTCCCTGCCGAGCCACGGATGTGTTCATGCTCCCAGCCCTGGATGCTAATTGATTTTAGGGAGCCCATTCGTCAGTTAAATTTAGTAGATCACCCACCAGGTTTGCTGTTCACTGTCAAAGGTAATTCAATTAAGACTCCACAAGTGTGACTAACCAGGGGATGGTAAATATGTTCACCAGCTGTGTTTGCTGGGCCTTCTCCATCCCATTGTGTCTGTGCCTGGTGGAGGATGTGCCCGAGCTCTATAGCTTGGCTGATTAATGTATACAACAACTCTGCAGCACTGCCAAAAAATTAAGCCCAAATGCCACCTTTGGGATGTGAATGTCTGAACGTAAGAGCTTCAGAGAAGAGAAATCCTCAGGTGTGTTAAAGGCAGCAGTGCTACAGTGGTTGAATTAACTCAGGGCTTGGGGGTTTTTAAAAAAACCGTTCAAGGAATCCGATTTGGATTTTTGGTTTTGAAAATAACTTCCAAAGAATCCTATTTGGATTTTAAAATTCACTGACAGTTCTGTTTCTCCTCATTCACTGCCAGTTTGCCCTCAGCCATCGGTCAGAGTTGATATTAAACCATCCAATGTGGTTTTATCCATCACCAGAGACGTGTATAAATCAGGGAGACGTCACAGGAGCTCATGGGGAAATGTTTCTATTAAACCCTGAGGTGGGGGAGCCTTGCTTGACCCTCCTGCCTGACCAACTGGGCTTTGAGTCTCCTGCCTGCTGCCATCGGGCACTCAGATGTGGTTTGGTAGTAATTAAGCGCATCGTTAACGATCCCGTTGCACACCACGGGACAAAATGGTGGGTCTGCTTAATAGATTAAAGGAAAACACTCTCTGAAAAGCACAGGTAAACAAGACACTCACCCCTCAACCTTTCACCCTGCAAGACCAAGGTTCACATCCCACCAGAGCACAAATAAATAGGGACTGGACTCCCCTGGGTTTACAGTCATGGGGAGACTATTTTGGAGCACGACAGAGCTGGTGGGGATGGGAGAGGATGAATGGGATGCAGGATTGGAAGGGGTAAGAGCAGAGAAATTCCTTAAATCACTGCCCATACAGAAAGCAGCATGGATTTACTTACAGTCAATACAGTATTTACAGTGGCTGCCTAAAATGCTTCTTAAAAAATTAATTAGGCAGCAATGTGGAGTTTCCAGGAGCTTCCACTGCACAGATCCCATTCCAGCAGCCCTTTCTGCAAGAGCAGAAGCTCACACAACATTGAGATTTCCTGATTTCCCTATGGTTGTAGGAAATAAATGAGCTGGAGCGACTGCAAACCACCAGCCTTCCTGCACATCTCTGTAGTGCAGGAGGAGGAAAACCTGTGTGGTAAAGAGTATCCTGAGAAAACAGCCAGATTTCCCAAACATCCCCATAAACCTTAATGAAGAGCTTGGGAATATCTGGTTTATTTATTACTCCAATCACAGGCTAAAAAAAACCTGTAAAACTTCAGCAAAAGCATTAAATTTGGAAGGCAACCTGGGATATTCCATATTTGCTGCTTTAAACTCACCACACACCACACAACTCGGGGTTTGGTGAGTATTAATCTTTGTATTTCTAAAACATTTGGATGAAAAAACAGTGCTATTTTTAAATGTTATAATTACTACTAATAAATTATCAGTTCTAATCTCCTCACACATAAAACTACTCTGCAAAAAAATGTTGTAATTATATATTTTTCATGGAAATATGAAGATTTTAAGCAGTGGTTAAATACTTACAGAGAGGTAACTGGATAAGGAATGGCTTTGATATACAGCTGCTGCCAGGAATTCTCTTTTTGTTGTTGCTGTTGAATCTTTTCCTTCTTCTGGCATTAATAAATAAAGGCACCTGCTCTGCAAATCAGCAGAAATCTGGAAAATCATTATCACTCCAACACGGAAACGATGCCCATCACAACAGAACAAATGGGGAATGGAGCCTACACGGGACTTTAAAAAAGGGCTCTATTTGTCAAATTACCAGAGGAAAAGTTGATCTTACTGTTATGGACTTTATCCACTTCCAGGTCACATCAATTAGTCACAGCAGGCTCGTGGAGACTGGAACTAATTTACAACACTCTGAACAGGCCTGCCTGCTTCTCCTATGGATTTCCAGGCAAATATTGGGGCTTCAGATGGAACCTGGGACTGAAAAACCACCAGCAACAGAAATTGAGCTTAATGGTTCCAGTATTGACCCATTTTGTAGCGAGAGAAACAAAGCCCTGATTGTGATAAGAATAAAGGGAAATATCTCCTGTAGAGACTCCAGGGTTATGTTTATCTAATCTTTGGAAAAAGGAAAGGAGCCATAATAGATTTAATAAAAAAGCTGAGCGTCTTTAAAGGAAGTTTTAAAAATGTTTTCCTATCCCTGACAGCTCATTTTGACAGAAATTGATTGTGATAAAGAATTATGAATCAGATAGCAGGGAAATTAAATTAAGATGATTATTATCTTGTCAGATACACACATTATGTCATGTTCCTTGCTTTAGACTATTGCAAGAAAATTGTTTCACTCAAGCTTAATAAATTTAGAATATCCTACGCAATACACACAGGCGTGACTGTAAAACATCTTTTTTTTTTGACATTTAGATTTTGTTTAGATTATTTTGATATTAAGATTCTTAATTTTATATTATTTTTATTAAAATAGTTATTTTTTGTAATTATATTATATATATTATTATATATAAATAATCAATTATTTAGACTATTAAATATGCATATTTAATTTAGAAAGATACAATATGAAAAATTTTATTCTCTGAAGTCCCTCTAATTTAGGTAAGGGCTGGGAGCAGCCTCTGTGCTGAGTCTGGGTCTGGCAGCTCCTCACAGCAACCAGCACTGCTGGAAGACCCTGGAAAGCTTTCCCAAAAAAACCTCCCAAAACCTGGGATCCTGCAGCCCTTTGATTTTCCCTTTTGAACCACGTTGTGCAGCTGATCCAGGCTGAGTTCCTTTAATACAGAGCAGCAGAGGGAAGCAGGAGCCTGGGAGACTGTCAGTGCATCTTCTTCCCAGTGCAAGCAGCTCCAGTGGCACGTGAAATGAGTTACAGATTGCTCACATCAGGCCTTTCCCTCATGGAATGGTAATGAAGGAGCTGCTTCCGAAACAAGCAAGGCCACTGACCCTTCTCAGGGTTCCACTGGAAAAATACTCTTTGAAAAAAGCAAGTTGGGAGCCAAGTGCTGTGGTGAGCTCAAAGCAGCCCGAGCAAGAGGTGAAGGCAGGACTGCAGTGAACTGGAGAGAGAATCCTGAAATTCAAGTCAATCCTTCAGCAAACGAAAGTTCATCAAAGCTCTGATAAAAAAATAGAATTTACTACTAAAATCCATTTCCATCACTATGCACTGAGTGTTTCCTTATGTATAAACAGCAGAATTATCACAGGACAAAAGCAGAACAACAGCTAAAACTCCCAAGATTTAACTAAAAGTGAAATTTAAACCCAAGTTTTAAGCACAAGTTTCCTCACTGTCACACTCCTAACAGATCTCAGAGACCTAAAGTACCCCCAAAGGCAGCAAAACACCACTTTGAAGAGTATTTAATGCAGACTGACCCCATTCAGCTGATGGCCCTGTGGCTGTGCTGCCGAGTTGGATTTTGGGGTAAAGCCCCAGCTCAGGCACATCCTACAGTGAGTGGATTTGCCCAAACAAAGGTTCCATGGGAGAGACTGTTCCCTAAACCAGCCAGCTTTCCTTTATTCCAATCACTCATTTCTGCAGGATCCACAAAAGCAAAGCTTCAGGTGCCCTCTGCTGGTTCCCAAACGATTGAAATGTTAAAATTGAAGATTTTTAGGTCTGGGAAAGCCAAACCCAGTCCCAAACTCAAACCCACAGCACCTCCTGCCTGTTTTCCAGTGGTCCCTTTTTCTGTGTGTAAGGGCAGAAAAACCTCTGAGAATTTAAGCACAGGGCTCTCTCTGTATCAGACTAAACATTTTAGAAAACCCCATAAAAATCAGAGCTTATGTTGTTACACTTATTATTAATTACTCTCCAGTTGTCCTAAATCTCTCTCAGCATTACCCACTTTATTTCCTTCTTGTTTTCTGTCCATAAAGATTGGATTTTTTGGATACCTTCCCACAGGAAAGACATCCCCATCTGCTTGTCCATTCCTGTACTGAGACCTCCAGCAGCCACACAACTTGGGACACACACTCAGAAGTTGTCTGTACAATTTTATTTACCACCTGCAGTTACATTTACAAACTGTCCCACACAAGTAAAGCAGTTTTCAAAGTGAACTCGACCAGAGCTACAAAAATTATTCTCTTCTCTATACACGGCACCAGCTTCAGAATTTATGTCTATACACAACTGCTGATTATGTTTAACAAAAATTCACTATTTTTTGGCTCTGAGGATCTCCACAAAGGCAACTTGATAAGTTTTATCCCACTGCAATCAAGACATTAAAGTCCTTCTTCTTGTTTTGCTTCCCTCTCCTTTCATCTGAAGCTTTGCATGGCTTTTGTTTTGGAATTCTAATGAAGACAAAGCTACCATCAACCAGCAGTTTTAGGATAAAAATGCTGAGCAAAACCATCCAGCAACATTTCAAGCAATGTTTCACTTTAGATGTGCCTGCTCATCAGCAGAAATATTGAAATTTTAGCTGGCAATAAGGTTCCAGAAAAGCACAAACAAGTGATTTAACACGAAATGAACTTTACAAACAGTCAACTTACAGAGACAAAACAAGGTCGGAGTGAGGAGCCAGAGCTGCTCAGGGAAGAGAAATGTTTTGAGGAGCCTGAAACTCAAATATTGCTTTAAGAGTAACTTTCAGCTTTAAGCATTTCCAAATGACATGAGAACAATGTATATATTTAAAACATAACTTCAACCTTTCTGCAGGCAGCTCCCAGCCAGGAGTGAAAGCATTTCCCCAGGAGAGGGCAGGAGTTCTGTACACAGGAGCTGCCAGCCCCAGGCATGGCTGGAGTGCTCAGCAACTGCTGGAGTGAAGTCAGCAGGGCAAAAATTCCCTGTCTCAAACACCTATTTCTCCCTAAGCCCTCCAGACATAACCTTAATTATGTCAGTAAAGCCTTTGTGTTTATTAATTCCTTTCGAGAGACAACACTGGAAATCTTTGCTGGTCCTGGAGTTCACCAGCCCGGGATAAGATCAAAACTCCACAACAATCAATAAAATAATGAAGCTTATTTAACATTTCTGTTGCAGCAATCTCAGTCTGTTTTTAAATCCCTCCAAGGCTCACAGCAAGGCAACAGGCTGGGCAAATCAACCACGTGGGAGCTCAGAATTGCTGTCTGACCCTCAATTAATTCCAGAATGGCCCAAACCAGTCGAACAGCAGCATCACTTTTAACTTTAAAAGAAGCCAGCCACAGTGGCTGGAGCTGTCTGCTACCAGACCCTGAATCCTCAGGATTTCATGGACAGCTCCCAGTAAACTCCAGCGTGGAGCAATTCCTCAGCAGGAAGCTCCCAGCACTCTCATGATATGAAGTAACTGAATATTAAAAAGCTGAAGGAAGTCCAGCAAGGCAAAGGCACACACAGAGCCACCCCAGCTGGGTAACTGGGTTGCATAGATACACCAGGACCTTGGTTACAATGTTCAGAAGCAGCCAGAAATGCAGGAAAAGCCCCTTTCTAGGATGTTTTACTAATTATTTGAAGGGATTGTAGCCAGGCTACAGCTGTCAGTACGTGGTTTTTAAACACCCTCCAGCTTCTCCTGCTTACAGGAGAAACACTCAAGGTGTTTACATTCATTTTTAACCTCACTTTCTTTCTAACAAGTGAAAAGATCCCACTTGAAACTCATGGTTTTAGTTCAGTTGCCAGTGTGAGAGAGAATCCCACAACATTTCAGGTTGTTTTGTCTATCTTATTTTCCTTATTTTATTTTTACAGCAACCTTGATTACTTCAACACATAACATCCTGCTCAACCCTCAGAGTGAGCTGGGTAACACATTCAAAATAAAGTCTGGAACTGCTCTGAAATGTTTCATCGTTTTTGCACATTTTCACTGAAAAAATCCTGCTTCAATAAAAAAGTGAGTTGGTTTTTTTTCCCCTTAAACAATTCCCTAACACTGGAAAACCCACACAGCCCTGAGCACCAGGCAATTAAGAACCAACTCCAAGCCTGGTCTTCCACATCTTCCCTCACCCCTACAAAGACAAAACATTAAAATGAGCCCCCAAAAAAATCAGGACGAGAATTTGAACGTCACTGGTTATCACAACACATCACAAGTGGTCTCAGCTACAAATTTCTACAACCATTTTTTACTTTACAACTGCAACAAGAGTTTGAAGTTACTGAGAGCAGCCAGACTCTCTTACTATGCAGAAATAGAAAGGGATTGCTAAAATTATCTCCTCCATACAATGAGAATATTACAAACCATGGGATTTTATCTGCAGAGAGCAAAAGACCTGGCAAAGAGTCCAAAAATATATTTTATTCCTCCTCTACTAAAGTCATGCCACCATACAAGTCCCCAGTTATACGAAACCAGCTTTTGGTAATTCATTTTTGAACTAAACTGCTAATTTCAGCACATTTATCCTAACTTTTAAAGAATAAAAAACTCAAAGTCCACTTATTTGTTCAAACAAGTGCATTTTCCAGGAGGTCCACGCTGTCCATCCCTGCGTGTTCCAGGAGTTTGGCTCTGTAGGAAAGTTATCTACAACAATCATCTGAACTGATGCATCAGTTCTCCAACCTTAAACAGTCCTCATAATTTAAAAAAAAAAAATCACTTCATAATTTAAAATATATCTCACTGACACACTGCTTTGCTTGGAACTGGGATGTACCACCATTAGTAGCTGACTTAGAACATCAACTTGAATTTGTGAAAAAAGCTTGCAAAAAATAGATCAACTTCCAAATGTACATAAAAGGACATTAGAGCTGGTACTTTTGGGTCACTTAATGTATTTCAGTAAGGGCAACAAGCTGGGAATGAAGTACCCTATGTAACAAATATTCAAACACCTAAGCTGGACTGTTTTACACCTCAAGTGTTGTGCAGGGTTAGTTCCAGACAGGGAATTTGGAAGCAGGTCCAAGGAACTGCAGCTCTGTTCAGTTAGACTTGATCACGAAGGCGGGCCAGTCTCTGTGACAGCTCATCCTGCACAGTTGGGAAACACAAAGGGAAAACCAACCATCAGCAACAGGAAAAACAACTTTTGTCCATCTCATGTCCAGCTGATGAGAAATTCTCTCATGGCTTAACAAGATTTGCTTAAGACCTCAAGCACGGCTGCGAGGGAGGAGTTTCAGAACACAAAATTAAGCAGAGAAAGAATTTGTTCAAAGAATGTGGAATATTTGACAGGACAAGGGGGCTGCAATCCTTCCCTGTGAGGGTGGGGAGGCCCTGGCACAGAGAAGCTGTGGCTGCCCCCTCCCTGGCAGTGTCCAAGGCCAGGCTGGATGGGGCTTGGAACACCCTGGGATGGTGGGAGGTGTCTCTGCCCATGGCAGGGGTGGCTCTGAGGGATGAGATTTAACATTTAATAAATGTCTTGTTAAAATGACTTGTAGCCACCCAGTTTCCTTGGGACAGCTGGAACAGAATTTAAGCAATTCAGTGTTTTGTTTTGACTGAGTGAAGCATTAATTCTCACACCCCATTTCTCCAGAAAACACTGACCTCACTGAAATCCAACATTTACCTGTTCTGCTGAGGCGACACTTGTACCAACAGAACCTGTCTGTCCCTGAGGTAGTTCCATGTTCAGATCAAGGCTGACAAGAGATAACAGAGCAAAACCAAGTCAGGCACAGGTGGATAAAGGGGGAAGCACAACAACTGACAGCACAGGAACAATGAGACAGCACCCCCTGAATTCTCCAGTTACACAAGCTGGTGAATAATTCTGACTCACTACCAGGACAAGTCATGGATGCCCACATGTGAAAGGAAAATGGTGTTTTTTCTCAGCTTCCAAGAGACAGACTTACAAAACAAGGGTATTTGACCTTAGATATAACCAGGAAAGGTTGTGGGATTTATTCAAGAAGTAGAAATTTCACCTACCCTGCTTCATCTGCCATTTCCTGCAGGAGCATGTCCACTTGGTTCTAAAGAAAAACAAAAGCAGATTGTTGCATTTGCACTTTCTGACAACATCTTCTATTAAGATTTTAAGAGAACAGGAATTATTTTTAAAAATCTAATTTAAAGGTAAATGTCTTTAACAGAATAGTTTTGTGTTTAACCACTAGAAAAATAAGGAGCAGAGGTGCTCAGCAGTTAAAATTACATTAATAAAACTCTTGCTTGTAAATAATGATTCTAAAGAGTTCAACTTGTCTGTAAAAAATCCCAAACATATACCTTAGTGATTCAAATACCGATAATGAACAATTTAGACACATCATTTAAGATAACCTTGATAAAATACAATTTCTTTTTCTTACTTGAGGCGTTGTTAATGTCGTAGTGTTGCTCATTGTGTCTTCCATCTGTTGTGTCTGAACATCCAGTGTCTCAAACTGATGCTCAAATTTGTCCATTAGTGCAGATATCTATGAAAAATATGAATCAAATCACTCATCTTCAGATAACAGAAAAAATACATCTGAACTGGAAAACTCTTGATTGAATTTCCCTTTTTAAAGCTTGTGTCTGTTGTCCCTTCTGCTTTTGATGTCAGCTCCAAGAAAATTAAGTCTATTTACCTTTTCCAGGTTCATGCTCTTCAAGGTGGCATCCATAGACTTCACCACCCCTGCCATTGACTTTGTTACCTGAAACAAGGGGAAGGAAATTATTACAAGGAAAAATGAGCAGTTTAGGAACAAATCCTTCCCTGTTAGGGTGGGGAGGTCCTGCACAAGTTCCCAGAGAAGCTGTGGCTGCCCCTCCCTGGAAGTGTCCAAGGCCAGGCTGGATGGGGCTTGGAGTATCCTGGGATAGTGGAAGGTGTCCCAGCCCATGGCAGGGGGTGGCACTGGATGAGCTCTAAAGTCCCTTCCAACCAAAGTTATTCTGGGTTCTGTGATTTCTTACCCAGCTCTCTTATCTCTCCACAGAGCTTTGACAGTATCAAATAAGAAGAAACATACTACTGCCATCTGGAATGTCACATTTCATATAGGTCCCACCATTCCAAGCTCTAGAAATTAACTCAGCCACTTGAAACACACATTCTGAGGCAAAACTCACTAAAAATGAGCTTTATATGGCATTCATTTCTGTAGAGTGAGACCTGCCACTGCTGAGGAATACATTTGTTCCACAAGTCACAATAAAATTTAAGGATGAAGAGCAGGAAATCAGTTTACCTTAAACCACTACCTGAGCTAAAAAAAGACCTCTGAAATCACAACTCCTACCTCATGACTTTATTTTGAAGGGGGGAAGTGTCTTTGTAAAGTAATCCAAAGAGCAGCTGCCAGAGGAATTCCAGCACTTGATTTACTCTTGGCTACATCCCAAACTGAAAGTGAAAGCTCCCAGCTCGCTCTGATGCCGGAATGATTTTTGTCTTTTCTTTTATATCCCTTTTACACAGTTCTCTGTATCCACAAGGATTAGTATGCATACTTGTAACCCTTAGTTCAGTGCTCAGTGCTCTGTGAGTGTTCTGCAGGCCTTGAGACTGAACAGCCCAGAGCTGCAGAGCCAGGGACACCAAACATTCTGCTGGCTCAGGAACCCAAGGGCCCCTGGCAGGACAAATTCTGTAAACAAGGGGTTAGCCCACCCCAGCCCCTCTTGGGCTCCCTTGTTGGATCTGGGCTGTGGAAAGTCTAGAACTGGTGTGTGTGACTGACGGGGGTGCATTTGCCACGCTGGCACCTGGGTGAAGTGGATGCACCAAACAGGATCCTGATTAAAATACTGAGGTAATGACCCCAACCCCTTTAACCATGTCTGGCTTCATTTTATAACACCAGGAGAAAGGCATCAGCTCCAGCCGGGATGAAGCCACTCCAGAGAAGATAAGAGGTCTCCTGGTGGCCCCTGCAGGGTGGGGAGGGCCTCACCTTGCCCATGGTGACAGCAGTCTGCACCCTGGCAGCCACGGCGTCCACGCGGGCGCTCATGCGCAGGAAGTTGATGGCCTGGTTCTTCTGGCGGATGGCGTTCTCCGCATGGATCCGCGCCACCTCCATGTTCCCCTTCTGGATGGCCTTGGGAAACAGGGACAAAAGGAAAAGCTTGTTACCCACCCCTGCTCTTGTAAATAAGATTTCTGTGTAGTCTGTCTTGGTTTTGAAAGAAGCATTATTTAGTCACTAGGTTTTTTTGCCCGTTAAAAAACAAACCTCCCTCCTCAACAGATCCCAAACGTTTCCAAGATGGGAACTCCTAACTTCTATCCAAGGAAGGCATCTGGAATGCACTTCAAATAGGAAGTTTTGCAGAGCTACAGAAACATAATTTCTGCTCCTGAAAACATTTTCAGTCTCAAAACACAAACACAGGCACAGGTGGTTCAGTTGTATCTCATGGGCAAAAACACGGTCAAAGCATCTCAGTCTCTCTCTTCACTACTTCAAGGACTCAGAATCTGTTTTGAAGTTCCTCTCCACAAGCCCTTTTAATACAAGTTGATAAACATGAAGTGGTTTTGAGAACAATAGTCTCTACCAAAGCACATACAAGACAATCCTCTTGGGAAGCAAATGCTACAAGCCATCCATGAGGATGCACGAGGATTATTTATTATTAAACACAGGAATATTTATAGTCACATATTTTAAATCACCAACATTGACCACATGATTATTAGCATGCACACCAGGGAGATGATAAAACACCAGATGTCTTCCTGCTCTAATAGGCAAGCAACAGATCTAAAAGGCTTGGTTCAGACTTACCTTCTTAATTTTAGCTTTCTCAGCCTTTTCTTCTTTGTCGCATTTTTTTGGAGTTCCTGTTGAGCTCCTTTGCAGCAAACTTCAAGTTGAACAGGTGCTCTGCAGTGCAAGTTAAGGGCTCAAACCTACTTCAGAGTGATTCAACCACCAAACTCCCCCCAAGAGGAACTGAGAGTGGTTCTCAGCTGGTTACTTTCACTCCCACACTTGGAGCCTGTGACTCTCATTGAAATGATGTGGTTTCCTGACCAGCCTGGAGCCTCCCCTTCCAAAAAAAGCCCAAAGCCACTGAGGAGCACAACAAATGAACACTGTAACTACAAACTGGCTCAACTGGCCACTGACAGCTTCAACCCAGCAGAATCTTGGATTTAAATCTCTCACCCAGCTCCTTCCCAGCCCTGGGTCATGTGAGTGATCCCGGGCTCCCCGACAGCTCCATCATCTGACTTTTGAGCAGAGAGTACTTCAGTCAGGAAGAGAAACGTTTTAAAAACAGAAGTTCTAGTTCTGCTTAAACTGAAAGCTCCAAGAAAACAGCAAGACAAGCCTTCAGAGTGAACTGGAATGACTGTACTAAACTGTTACTGCCAGAGAAGAGTGGCTGCTATAAAAATAACAATCAAAAAACATTCTCTTTAAATACAGTTGATGGAAGCTTCCAAGTAGTATCAGTCTTTCTCAAACAAAATGAAAGTAAAAAGCTTTGTAGGCTTCTTTCCTGTAACCTGTGGTATCTCAAGAGGAAGATGCAGCAGGTACTAAGATGATTAACAATTAAGTGGAAGCACAAAGCTAAACATTACAACTACTTGAGGTTTGTTCCATATTTCAAACACATAAATTATTCCAGAGCTGTGTTCTTCTTTAAAGTCCAGCCATGCCTCTTACTCTGACAGCAACCTGAGACATTAGGAATGTCTTTGTTATCCTATAAACATCCCAGGCTGGCTACAAACAGCTAAAAGGTGTGACTTTGCATTCAGGGTATCCATTAAGGCAGGTACCATTAGAAGAGCAGTTTATTTGGAAATACCTTCCTCGGTTACTCAGCTGGGGAATTTACCTGACATTAAACCAGCTCACCCATCCCTGAGGAGCATCTTCCTGCTCCTCCCTTCAAGTGTCTTTCTCAATGTGCCACAGCCCAAGTGGAACCCAACTTCCACCTCAGTTTGTGACTCACAGTCAGCTGCTCCAGCAACCCTGTCAGTCCTTTCCAGGACAACAATGCCAGCACTGCCTGCACATTCCAACCACTCGGAGACCTCTGAAACTCCTAAGAGTTTTCTGCCCTGGTGCATTAAGATGGTTTTATACAGCAAGAAAGTTTCAGTCAGCCCACACAGAGCTCTGTGTGTAAATTCTTTCCAGGAGCAGGAAGCACAGCTGATGTGGTGGCTGTCTGGAGACAGCCCTGCTGACATCACTCCAGTCCATACACACGTATGCTGTTCCTGCAGCACAATTTGCACTATTTTTGGTATAAATTGTGTTTTCTGCCTCAGGAACTGGGCTGTCCTTCCATCCACCACAGCCCTGCCTCCTCCTCCTCACTCCCAGCCCAGGCTGCCTGATCACGCCTTGAGAAGAGACATCGAACTTGCCACTCACTTCCTTGTCCCTTCAGCCGGTGAAACCACAGGACCACAGAATAACTGAGGTCAGAAGGGACTTCTGGAGATCACCCAGTCCAACCCCTCTGCCCTGGCAGGTGACACAGGAACGTGTCCAGGTGGGTTTGGGATGGCTCCAGAGAAGGAGACTCCACACCCTCCTTGGGCAGCTGTTCCAGGGCTCCATCCCCTCCACGGAAAGAAGTTCCTCCTCGTTGCGATGTGGAACTGCTTGGTTTTTAGTTTATGGCCATGATCCCTCGCCCTGGTGCTGGGCACCACTGAACAGAGCCTGGCACCACCCTCTGCCACCCCTGACGATATTGCTATGGAATCTGAGATCCCTTCTCAGTTCTCTCGTCTTTAGAAGAGAATTCAGAGAGCTCAGCCCCTGCCAGTGCCACACTCAGCCCTCCTCTTGCTGCCCCGCCATGAGGGGGGATCGCCTCCTCCTTCCCCCGGGGGCTCCTCCCGGCGGGGAGGCCTCGCTCGCCTCCGCCCCCTCCCCCGGCCC
>JAHLSL010000024.1:4708003-4720463 GCA_025920805.1 Petroica traversi | reverse complement strand
CAGGATCTGTATTTAATATTTTCTCCTGAGGCATCTCAGACAAAACCTTCCAAAGAAAGGAGTGCTGCATCTGAGCTGGCAGCTCCTCCCAGGTGAAATGCCTGTAGGAGTTGTGGATACAGTAATAACGCAGGAGTGCTTGTGGTAAATGAACTGAGAAGAGCGTGGCAGAAGACACTTGAACAAAGCCAGTAACTAATTATTCTTGCTGGTGTCTCGGGAGTCTGGATTTATAGTGAAAAAGATCGCTGAGTCCTGGCTGTGAAAGCTTTGAAACCCAACTGGTGACACCACAGCAGTGACAGACTCCGTGTGTGTCATAGGAGAGGTCTGCAGGAAGGACCTTTTCATCCAGGAGATGGGAAAATAAGAGATTTTATAGATCTGATAATTCTCAGTATCACCAGTTCACAAAAGTGTTATTGTCTATGTTTTAAACCTGATTTCTGGAGGGCTGTAGGAGAGATTTAACATATTTATTAGTTCTCTGTTTAAAAGAGCCTGTTCCTGCATGGACAACCCTCCTCCTGGAAGCTTACAAAGTAATTCTCATGAGTAATAGTTCTTTAAATGAATAAGGTTTTCCAGGGTCAGAAGCAGACACTAGATCATTGAATATCCACCTTTTTTTCTCTCTAATATTCCTGGAACTCTCTCATTAGGACACGATTTGGAGGTGGCAGGGATATTAGATAGGAAGTATTAGAGTGATCATCTGCTCTGAAAAAAATGATTCATTTCAGTGCTGTCAAAGAGAAGTGAACCCAGCCTAATTACCCACAACAGAGTTAGAGAACAAAGCAGCAAAACCTGCTCAGAAACAGGAGCATGAAATGTTCTACCTCAATTAAAGCTGGAGAAGCATCAATCAGTGTCACACAGGTGACACAGGGGGGAACACACTGGGCTGCAGCTTCCTCAGAGCTGGACAGGACATCAGCTCAAATTCCAACTGAAATCCCTTTCCTTTTGACTGCTGAGGAAATGTCCTGGTGATATACCTTAAAAAGCTACCTGAGTTAAAAAAAGAAATACAATTTATTGCTTTGGGTTTTTGGTTTTGTTTTTTTTCCTGACAATCATCACTGCATTTTCATTATTAAAAAAAAAAAGCAAATTTGGAAGAAACACATTACCAAGCAATTCTCTTCAGCAACCTGAATTAAATATGTTACCTACTGTGGGTGCAGGTGTAGAGACACACGAAGATGTTGGCACAGATGGCAATGAAACCTATATAATTTAATAATTTAGAAATATTTTCATTATTATAACATTCTGAAAGTACAGGAAGGTCCCTCCTGAGCTGTGCTTTGGGCACAGAGTGAGGCTTTGCTCATTTGTTCAGTGCCCAGACCCTGCAGCCTCTCTCACCCCAGGGAAAAAGAATAACTTTGACATTGGAGTCATTGTTCTTTGACTCCTGAATCACCAGGGCTTGCAAGGGAATAAAGCTGTTGATTAATCTGTGAACTCTTGGTACACTCTTCTGCCTCTGGAAGGAGGAGCTTGCTGTATCCCAGGTTTTGAAAGGTGAAAGTGCAGTTGGTGGCTTTTTCCAGCCACTAAAATTGTAAATAAATTGGTTTACCTTCAAACAATCATGGGTGTCCAGCACTGCCCATTATGCTGAAATCACCTTGCACAGCCACAGTTTCTCAAGAGTTCCCTCCTGCATTTTTCATTTAAATTCTTGATAAATCCATTTTAGAGCCCCAGCCATTTTGCACTGAGTTACCAACTCTCAATCCTCAAATCTCTTCCAAAAGCAGCAATTTCAAGTCTACCTCCTGCCTCCTTCCCTCCTACACATCCTCCATCTCATCTTGGATGCAGCAATATTTATTTTTCTGTAAATTTTATTGAGTTGTGAAATATATGTTGCTCCCTCTGTAGCACTTTAGAGAAATAAAACTGACAAACTGAGCTGCACAAGGGGATGAGCTGGGAAAGAAGTGAACTGAAAATATGAAAAAAATCAGAATTATTAAATAATAGTGCTGAAAACTCAGCAGAATTCAATTTCCAGGCATGATGGAGGTGTATGGATTTGCCAGCTTAATGAGTGCACTTACAGGTGGTGATGGTGTTTAGGGCAGGAAGGAGGTGATGAGGTGGAAAACATTCATTACATAAAATTCTCCTTCCCTGTCTGTGGTGTTTCAGCTCAGTCTCTCTCTTTCTTTAATTCTGCCTCCATCATTTTCTTTTTCATCTCTTTTTTCCCTTTCTTGTGTGTTTCCACATGCAGAAATTAACCAGGATTTGTTGGTTATAATGTTGATTATAATGAGCTTTTCCATGCAGTGTGTTACAAACATTTGGCATTTCCTTGAAGCCTCTCAGCCAAGCCTACAGGAATATCCTTCATGTTTTGCAAGAGGGACCAAAGGTACATTTTATTTTCAGGGTACCTGAGATCCCATATTGCACAAAGCTCCCAGACAGTGGCTCTTACTCTAAAATGGCATTTTTGAAATGCACCCAAACCCAAATATGACTTTACCATTAAGTATAGAGGCCATATACAGAGCTTGACATTTATTCTTGTGATGATCAGATCCTTTAATTTTGGTGTAGTGATGATTTTTACTCTGTTCAATGAGATGCTCATCATATGCAATGGTGAGACTGAGCTCATGAGCGTTGGCTTGTGAACTGTGACACCGAGAGTGATGAGGATCAATTTTAATCACAATAATTGATCTGTTCCCTTAGTCACTCCCAGGGTCAGTCACGCATGAGGCGCAAGGGGCAGCAAATGTTAAACAGGAATTCAGGGGGTAGAACATCACAATGAGCAAATTCAGGTGTGATACAGCACTGATGAGAGCTCTGACCCTGGGAGAACACTTGTAATTAAAACCCAGGGTGTTTTTTTTTTAGTGGATACAAATAAAAGCATCGCAAGGCTTGGACTCACATTGCATTTAAAGTCTACATAGAGAAAAAGACATTAAGGTGATAAAGGCATTGGGGGATGTGGGATCTTGGCTGCATTCTGAGGCAGTTGGCTGTGGGAGGAGGATGATGTTACCCCTCGGGATGAGCCAGGCAGCTTGGCCCCAGCCCTTTGGATGGAGGAGCAGTGGTGCCGGGATGTGCACGCCTTGCCCAGCAGCCTCTCTGCTTTCCTGCTTGCAGCAAGACTCAGCACAGCAGGAGAGCTCTGCAGCTCCGAGTTACTGATGGCCCAAAATGCTGGTGACTCACCAGATTCCCACTGCAGGTGGTTGGCAACTGCACAAGCCCAGTTGGAAGAGGTAACAACAAACCAGTCACGGAGACATGATGGCAAAATCCAGCTCTGCCCTGTCTGGACCTGGATAAATGGTGATGCTCCAATTTTAGGGAGCCAGGTACCTCCAGGTGTGAAAGGGCTGTTGATCCTGGCAGGTTTTTGTACCACACATTGCATGGTTGCATCCTAAAATCAGCATTTCCACGACTCGATAAATTCAGTACAAGGCAACAACAGGAGGCACTGAGGTTGCCAGTGATGGTGATTTAATCATAGAACCATGAAATCATGGAGGGGTTTAGGTTGGAAGGGACCTTAAACCCATCCAAATCCTCTGCCATGAAGGGACCTTGAACCCCATCCAAACCTTCTGCTACCCCAGGTTGCTCCAAATTCTGTCCAGCCTGGCCTTGGACACTTCCAGGGATCCAGGGGCAGCCACAGCTTCTCTGGGCAATGTTGTTTTGTTCAGTGCTGAGCTGCTGCATGTTCTTTCACTGAGACACTTCTGTAATAGTTTCACCTAAAAGATACCACTGAAAGTGGGCAAAACTGAGTTTCTGTTCCAGAAAAAAATCCACCAAAAATTGTTCTCATTTAGAGTGCACACCAGAAATGGTGGAATTTTCCAGGAAGGGACAGTCCAATACTTAATGCTTTTGAAAAAGTTCATTTTCTGATTTTATTTTTAAGTTTTAATATTTTTTAAAAACTCTCTTCTCTTAGTCATATTTCTTGTTCTTTAAACATCATTGCCTTTAAAACCTTCTGGCTGTCCTTTGAAATGTTGCCATCTCCTTCAAAGTTTCATGGAAAGAAAACTTCTTCCACCATGGGCATTATTTATCTGAAGCAGCAGAGGGATTTCTCCTGTCTCTTGATGGAACAATGAAGACAAACAGGACAGTAAAGCCCAGGATGAAGTGTTTAGGAATTCAGGGCAAACCTGCCAGGATCTGAAAGGCAGCAGCCAGAGGGCATGAAAGAATCAGTTCAATAAAACCATTTAATTCTCCAATAGCAGCGTTAATGGTCTGATTCTGCACCTCTGAGGTCCCCCAGATTGTGTCATTTTCAGAAAAAATTGGTGTAAATCTAAGTTAGGTCTATCTGAAAGCCAGTAGGACGGGGAAAACCAAAGGGCTCTACATCACTGGGCTCATTTATTTTTACTAATAAGTTTTTTTCCCTGTTCTATTACCATGAATTTCCTGAATAAGCTTTGTTTCCAGCTTATCTCTGCCAGGAGCACTGGCACAACCTTCTACTGAGCTGTGCTGGTTGTGCTCTGCAATGGTTTGTGGATGTTCCATTCAAAATAGGGATGTGGGGTTTCACTCAAATCTAAACAGACTGCTAGTTCTGAAAAATATTTGACAGTTTATATTTTTCCCCCCCAAATGCTTCCTTTCTGTTCTTAAATAGATTAATATTTAGCCTTTGAAAATACTCTGTCAACTACTGAGCAAATGAGAAGCCTGGGACAGATTTAGGGAGAAAATTAAACTTAGTTAATGTGACAGGGAAGTGATATTTCTTCTGGAAAAAGACTGGTGGAGAGAAGCAGTTAAAAGAACCAGCGTGAAGATAAAAAAAATCAAAATTATTTATTAAAAACAAAAATTAACCTCCTTTCAATAACGAATCAATAGACCAGCCAAGAATGGCTCTGCCAGTACTTGGGGTTGTGTAGCTGTGGTTAAACTCAGACAGCCTTGGAGGAAGACAAGGACCTCCAAAGGCTCACAGAGACTACAAAATCTTTTATGTGGGATAGCAATTTTTTCTCTTTTTTTTTCAAATTAAAACAGTATTTTTATGCCCTTGCTTTACCGCTTGTTGCATTTTATTTTGGGGCACTTAAAAAATAATTTTCCAGAGTACTTTTAGGGTTTCCCCCCTTTTTTTTCCCAGCTGAAATCATGTGGCAGGGAACCACCAGGAGCCTACGTGACTGCTCCGTGCTCCAGGGATTCAGATTTTTGCTGCCAGGGCTGTGTGTGCTGCACCAAGTGTTTAAACCTTGTTTTCTCAATGACGATCAAAACAAATCCTTCCTCTCAGAACAGCATTTATCAGAGCGGTTGATTCTCTGAAGGAATCGCTCTGCATCTGTCATCCTTTGGGATTGCTGCAACATTGCACAGCACAGTGGATAATAATTTCACTACAGTTCTTTTCATACAAAGCCTTGTAGTTCACGTAGGACACGATCCCACTGCAGACGCTCCCGTGCGGTGCGAGCCTTTCTCGCTGTGCCGATGTGCGGAGCGCTGCTGTTGCTGCGCCGTGCGCGGTGACTCAGCTGCTGCGGCAGGCTGAGCTCGGGGCCGCTGCAGCTCCGGCCCGGGGGAGCACTCACCGGGACACCGGGACACCGGGACACCAGTGCCACAGCAGCTCTGGCCCTGGGGGAGCACTCACCGGGACACCGGGACACCGGGACACCGGGACACCAGTGCCACCAGCAGCTCCGGCCCTGGGGAGCACTCACCGGGACACCGGGACACCGGGACACCAGTGCCACAGCAGCTCTGGCCCTGGGGGAGCACTCACCGGGACACCGGGACACCGGGACACCAGCGCCACCAGTGCCACCAGTGCCACCAGTGCCACCAGCAGCTCCGGCCCTGGGGAGCACTCACCGGGACACCGGGACACCAGTGCCACCAGCAGCTCCGGCCCTGGGGAGCACTCACAGGGACACCGGGACACCAGTGCCACCAGTGCCACCAGCAGCTCCGGCCCTGGGGGAGCACTCACCAGGACACCAGTGCCACCAGTGCCACCATCAGCTCTGGCTTTGGGGGGAGCACTCACAGGGACACCAGTGCCACCAGTGCCACCAGCAGCTCTGGCCCTGGGGCTCGGCCACAGAGCACTCACTGGGACACCAGTGCCACCAGTGCCACCAGCAGCTCCGGCCCTGGGGCGAGCACTCACCGGGACACCAGCGCCACCAGTGCCACCAGTGCCACCAGCAGCTCCGGCCCTGGGGGAGCACTCACCAGGACACCAGTGCCACCGGCAGCCTCTGCCCCGCTGCAGGGGAAGGGCAATCCCAGCTCTTTTCCCTGCGGGTCCGGGTCGATGGAAGGTGGATCTGGGTCAGCAGCGCCCTGGGGGGCAGCCAGGAGGGACATCCCTGTGCTGGGGGACACCAGGCACAGGGAGGGACTGTCCCGCTCTGCTCTGCACTAGGGCGGCCTCACCTCCAGTCCTGGGGGAGGTTTTGGGCACCACAATATAAGAAAGACATTAAAATATTAGAGAGCGTCCAAAGGAGGCAAAGTGTCTTGGGCAGCGGCTGAGCTCACTTGGTCTGTTCAGCTGGAGAGAGGAGACTGAGGGATCACAGTTTGCACTTCCTCACGGGGGGATAATGGGAATTTCCAGGCAGTTAATGCTGTTACAGCAGCAGTGAGTGCAACAAACCCACAGGAGATGTGCAGCCAGGTGTGACCCCATCGGGGACGTTGCTGCTTCCAGGGAGCTGCAGTGCCTGGTCCTGGCTGTGGGAACAGCCCCTGAGGAGGGACTCAGTGCTGCTGCACTCCCTGTGCTCCCCTCAGTGGATTGGGAGGGCTGGAAAAGAGAGCAGGAGATCACAGAATCACAGGATCGTTAAGGTAGGAAAAGACACCCAAGGTCATCGAGTGACCCAGCCCCACCTTGTCACCAGCCCAGAGCACTGAGTGCCACCTCCAGTCATTCCTTGAGCACCTCCAGGGATGGGGACTCTGCCACCTCCCTGGGCAGCCCCGTTCCAATGCTTGACAAAAATGCTCCATGGATTTGTGTCCTCACTTGGGGCTGAGCAGCAGCAATCTCATGACATACCTGGAACACTGATGCAGGAAGGCATTTCAGCAGTTTCCCTGCTCATCTCCAGTATTTCATTCTCATCCCTCAGGTGCTCCAGAGTGCCCTACGCAACACAATCAAATTATTGGAGCTCCACTAGGAGAGAAGATTGGATTAGCAGCTAAACAAAGCAGATCAGGTTATAGATTTCTGTGCAGTTTTATTTTCTTCCTACCACCACAGGGATAAGTGTAAACAGGCACATACATAAAGCCACCAGCATTCGCCATCCAGGGACATCTTGTTATAACAGCCACACATTTCTGAAGTGTAAACATTTTTTATTTGGGATCTGAAGGCAGAGGTGAAGGGCACACACAGAGCTTGTCTTTCCTTCTGACTGGACAGGCAGGAAATAGCATTTTCTGAGCTTCCCAGCTGCCCGTTGATGACGAATTCCTGCTTGTTCCCATTCAGTCCAGCTTCAGCTGGCCTAAATATATATTCTATTTACAAGTGCCCTGGGATTAGTTCAAGTTGCTCCAGACTTCAGCGTGCTGACGTCGGAGGAGATAAACAGAAGTAATTTGCTGATTCACCACTACAATTTTCATAAAATATGAGTCAGGGTTTTCTTCTTTCATGTAACACGGAAATTAGGTTACCATGCTTTGCTGAGCACTGTGCTGCACTCTGTGTGTTCCCAGCAGCATCTCATGTTCCTGCAGTGTATTTTTGGAAGAATAACCAGATTTACGAGGCCACATCTTCTGCTGTTTCCCTTGGCTTTCCAACAAACTGGCACTCACCACCCTGTGCCTTGAGTTAGAGGCCTTTTCTTCACTCCATTATAAAGTCATGATCCTGAGTGGATTTTCTGCAGCCTCTCCCCTGCTGGATTGTTAAACCTGTGTTTAAATCCAACATTTCCATGAGCTTCTCCAGACCTGGACATCTGGAGCAAGGCTTGCTGAGTGCCCATGGCACAGGGGTTGGAATGAGAAGATCTTCAAGGTTCCTCCCAACCCAAACCATTCTGTGCTTCATGTCCCAAAATCCACTCAAATCACACCTCTTTCCTCAGATTTCTCCTTCATCTTGGAGTAGGGTCTTCCTGGCAGCCCTTGCATGTGCATTCCCCCTTGGATAAATCTCCCACGTTCCTGCTGTTGCCTGGCCAAACCTTCCCCTTCTCGTGACTCTGATGGTTTAAAATTGAAGTGGTGACTGGAGAAAATGACATCAGCATTTAAATAGATTTCCTGAGGAAATTTTTAATGGTCGATTTGATAGCTTGTTTTGTGCTTTTTAACTTTTTTCTCCCTGGTCAAAGGTCAAGAAATTATTTCATACAGACCAGTACAGGAAAAGAGCTAATTCTGACTAATCTCAGGGGGTTGATTGTTTTGATTCATTTTCATTCTGAGCATTGAAAGCCTTCAGAGAGTTTCTTTGTACGAATCAAAACATTTTTCACTTCTGGATTTAGGCAATGCAAAAACATAACAAGTCTCTTCAATTTAAGAGTAAAACTCCAGAAAAGGGAGCAGGAGCTATAAAACTTCTGATCTCAATGGACTTCTTGGCCTTTCTTAAGAGAAATTTGCACAGCAAGGAGCTCTCAGTACTTTCACTCAATGGCTACTCAATTGAACATTAATTCCTTCCAAATCCTGGCCAAGCGCTCAGTCCAAGGTGCCTGGGGATGAGAGGAAGAGTTTCCAGTGCTCTGAGAGTCCTGTGTGCAATCTGGCTTCACCCTGGTGGGCTAGAAAGGAAAATTTCTCATGGTTCTGTTCCCTTTGTGTGTGTGTGTGTGTGCAGAAGTGAATGTCCAGTTCACTTGGGAAAGGCACTTTTACCCATCCCCATATTGGTGCAGAAGCATCTGCCTAAAGTTAAGGCCATGGGGAATGGCTTTTTCTGAGGTGATTTCCTTTGAGGCAGAATATGCATCATTCATGAACATGAAATTCTGGAGTTTTTGAAGGAAAACATCTCCCTGTGATGGAATTTTCCAAAGGTAAAGATGATTTTCTTCCACCCTGCTGAACGGCAGAGTGCCGAGCCGAATGCTCAGGGTATCTCAGATCTAAATACAGGTGAGAATTGGGGGAGTGCAGAGCAGGCTCTGACCTTTACAGTTCCAATCTTCAGCGTTTTACAACTGCCTTTATTGCTCTCACAGCTTGAACTTGCTCTGCACAGCCAAACCCCTGTGAAATTTGATAAAATCTCCAGGTAGGGCCATACCCTGTTGTTGCTGTGGAGGATTTAGGTGCTGTTACTCCAGCAAAACATGACCTTGCATTAGGTTATCCGTGGCATACGATGGACCTTGAGCTCTGCATTCATAAAACCCCTCAGAGGGCACAGTTCCAAGCTCTGTGAAAAACTGGCTGTGCTTCTACAATTTTATTCAGCAAGAAATCAGCGCTGTGCGTCACTGGTCAAAAGATGACTAAGCTCTGGTTGTAAATGATAGAAACTGTGAGGATTTACAGCTCGATTATCCCCTTTTTACTCCTTTTGGAGTAACACCTTACCTCTTCACTAAGGAATTAGAGATAAGCAAATCTTTAAACGAGGTGTTTGCTCAAGAGCTTTGCTGGTGAGGAATGTATTTACGGATATATTAAGTGCTTTCTGGAATTAGGGCCAAAGCAGGAGGAGGCAGCGAGAGTCCAGGTTCAGGGAGTGTTTCTTGTGCACCAGCACAGGAGATCTGGCCTCAGGGCCGGCCTTTAAAATCCTTTTTTTCTAAATCAAACAAAGGGAGCTGGGAGAAATCCTGGCTGTACTGAACTCAGGAGCAGGAGTCGCAGCCACCTCAGTGGCCCTGGGATGTCATCAGAGAGATGTCCTTGTCCTTCACCCAGTCTCCTGCCTCTTTTCCCCTTGCAGGACGTGGTGCCAGCCCTGTGGGGGTGTTCCTGACCTGCCTGCCTGTGGCCAGTCCCAGCAGCCTGGTGACATCACCACGGCACCTTTTCACATCTGCTCCCTGAAAAAGTGCAAAGAGGTAAAGGCACAATTCCAAGGGAATCCAGCTCTCCCTGCCTGACATGAAATTGGGTTCGTCACCCATTGAACATGAGCTTTTCTCAGTGCACTGATCTGTTCCCTTTCCCGGCCATGGGACTGCAACTTCCTAGTGCTAAAAACTGGGAGAAAAAGAAAGATATGTATCTAAGTGCAGGAGGACCATTAACTAATTAATTTGCCCAATTAATCACTCAATAGCTACATACAATGGCCAGGGAAGCTGTGGCCTTCATCCTGGCACAGGCTGGGTGTGCAGCTCCCATCCTGTTCCTCTCTCCAGCAGTGCTGCCTGTCCAGGGCCACTGGGCTCCCTCCAGCTTGGCTCTGGTGGCCCAGGACCAGGCAACTGGAAAAGAGACTTTTTGGGGCTGAGATTTCACTTGTGTTTGGAATTTACAAGATTTTCAAATGTCCCCTCATCTCTTTTCCCTAATTTGTGAACTAGGAATAGAAATTACTGTAATAATAATAATAAATAAAATAAAAAATAATAAGCAAGCATAATAATATCAAGTCATTTAAATATAAATGCTTTTCAGTGCTGGGAATACAAAATATTATAAACTAACTTTATGACATAAAATGAAGTCGTCTCAGGAGTGGGATTTGTTAATTGTGAAGTGCTTTGTAATCGCTGCAATTGCTCCCTCATAAAACTATTCCCAAGAGGGAAGATGTTTTTAAGGGCCCTAAAGAATAACAGCTGGTCTGGGGATTTTTGTGTTCAACAAGGGTTATATTTCCTTGCCATGGATTCTTTTAGGAGAAAAGGTTAAAATCCTGCTTTGGTGTAATACCCAAGAGCCAGCCTAGAAGTACCTGGGTGCTGGAAGGTCAAGTACAGACACAGCTATTTAAGGTGATTTTATATTTCCCTATGATAATATGCAGTTTAAAATACTTTCCTGACCTTTTTTTGCTCATTGTTATGAGTCACTGTAGTACTAAATCTGCGTTTTTTCAGAACTAATCATGGCTTACCCATTTGGCATATTTTCTCAGAACAGTTAAGTAAATTACCTCTCATTTTAGGTCTGTGTCTAAGCAAACTTAAACATTGTACAGCAGCAATGGTGTTCAGTGTCACAGTGGAATGGAAATTACCAAAAATGGCACAGATGCCATAACCTCATCCGATGCTGGGTTTTATCCCATTCATCCAGTGAAGCAATTGACCAAATTTAATAAATTTTAGGAGCTCACACTGGAAAGAGTGGTTTTAAAATTGGGTGTTTAGAGGCAGAACTGAGTCTGTGACATCATGCCTTGTACAGGGAGAAGCATATGGAATGTTTTCAGCGGGACCATCCCCAAGCAGAGCCAGCCTGGGGGATATCCTGGTTCCAAGGCTCAGGATCACACACCAACCAAGCACTTTTCAACACCAGGAAGAGTGGAGCTGCAGGTGAGGCAGATATTGGAGGTTTGAGAGGCTAAACTTCAGATGCTGGTGCTCACATCTCTGATTTCCCTTCAATCATCTTAATTGCTTCTGAAATGTAGATTTCTTTAGATTTCCCTGGCAGTTACATGCTGTGCATGTGTCCTGCCCAGAGAAGCTGTGGCTGTCCCATCCCTGGGAGTGTCCCAGGCCAGGGTGGACAGGGCTTGGAGCACCCTGGGATGGTGGGAGGTGTCCCCATCCAGGGCAGAGGGTAGGATGGTGCTCTTTAAGGTCCCTTCCAACCTAAACCATTCCAGGATTTTATGAAATAGTGAGGTCAAACCCACTGATTTTTGTGCAGGGGGGACCTTGAAACCAAGCAAGTTTAGTTCTGACTTTTCTTGGGTTTAGTGATCTGAGAACTGGATCACCAGGATAAAAATGTTTGCCACCAAGTCAGTGGGACCTTCTTTCCATGGGCTGACAGAACCTCATTTTGCACATGGGGAGGGTCAGATTGGATATTAGGAAAAACTTCTTCATGGAAAGGGTTCTTAAAGCATTGGAATGGACTGCCCAGGGCAGGGGTGGAATCACAGAACCACAGAATATGCTGTGACCCATCCAGATCACCAAATCCAGCTCCTGGACCCGCACAGACATCCCAGCAATCCAATCCTGTGCTTCAGAGCCTTGTCAAAGTGCTTCTGGGGGGCATTCCCCATCCCTGGAGGGATTTAGCATCCATGTAGATGTGACACTTGGGGACACGGCTTAGGGGCCGGTTTGGCAGCGCTGAGGTCTCTCAGTGGCCTCAGCGAGCTTTTCCATACAAAACAACCCCGATTTTACGATTCCTTGCTCGCACGGTTCCATCCACCGGCAATGTGCGGCAGGAGAAGGTGGACGAGGCGACAGTGGCCGTGTCCTCTCGCTGTGACCGCGGGGCAGAGCGCGGCCGCGGTGCCGATGTGCGGACCCTCCGA
>JAHLSL010000024.1:4659518-4707603 GCA_025920805.1 Petroica traversi | reverse complement strand
CGGGCCGCGGGTGCCGGGCGGGGCCGTTGCGGGAGCGGTTGGGCTCGGTTAGGAAACTTGGCGAAGCCCGCAGCGCTCGGCTCGGCTCGGGCCTTTCCCTTCTCCCTCCGTAAGGCGTTTTCCTCAGAAACTTTGCGGGTGAACTTGTGCAGAGGGCGGTGTGGCGGTGCTGGAGGGGCTGTGTGCGTGTGGCTACACGTGAG
The DNA here is from genome assembly GCA_025920805.1 of Petroica traversi. Classification (NCBI taxonomy): domain Eukaryota; kingdom Metazoa; phylum Chordata; class Aves; order Passeriformes; family Petroicidae; genus Petroica; species Petroica traversi. The sequence continues at coordinate 4,707,400 of JAHLSL010000024.1, read as the reverse complement.
CTCCGTCTCACTACGGGCGTTGCTTTGCATGAATCCCAAAGCTCCCTGGCTTTGGGCAAGCCCTGCCTCGCACATTCGTAGTAGCGGTAGTAGGAGCGTGGCTTTCCTTACTCGCTGTTGGAAGCTCTGTCATCCCACTTAGATGATGACAGCCCTGGTAGCTGAGGCCTTTTCTGTGTATTCTGCAAGGATCATCCGTGTTTTGGGGAGGTCACAGCCTGGAGGTGACAGTGAAGTGACAGTGACAGTAAGCTGCGATTCTGTGCTCTAAACTATTCGGAACTATGCAGAGCAAAACTGCTTTCCAGCAACTCGGGGCTGGAATTCTGTGTCTCGCCAGCCAGGAATCCCTCTCCTGTGCTCCCTGCCTTCTCCCACAGGCATCTCTGATACATCTTTAAGCCGCTGCAAATCTGTAATGACATTAATTGTTCCCTCGGAAAGAGGAGGGTGGGCTCTGCAGGCTCACACACGTTGTGTTCCGTGTGCTGCTTTAACAGTAACAGCCTGTTCGTGGCTCCCATGAAAAGCAGCCAGGTGCGAATGAATGGGGATGTGCCGAATTCTCCGCTAAAGGCCGAGGGATGAATAATAAATGTCAGTGACTCCAGAGCGGGGACTCTCCCACGCTTCGTGCTCCTGGCTTCTGCTTGAGCTCTAGAGGCAGATGTGATGTGTCTGTCCCATTCAGAAATTATAAAAACAATCCCTGTGCCCTTTCATCCTCCGTGTGCTGTGCTTGCAGCATCCAGGACTCAGGAGTACGGGCTTGGTGCATGGAGAGAGAACAGCTGTCTGCATTATTCATTCTGTTCCTCATGTCTTATCCCTCTGGCATTCCCACAGCTTAGTTCAAAGGGAGCACCAATAATTCCTTTAATTTGCAGTGCTGCAGACCTTTGACCTCGGGGCAGTGCTGCCTGCACACCCTCCCTGCCCAGCTGTGCATCCCAGGCATAACTTTACAGTAAATTTAGTTTTGTTGCCTCATTAGGCACCAGACACACAGGGCTGTGTAAGGACTGTGCGCTCTGGGATGATTCAGCTGCCACACAGAGACACGTTAACCCCTATGTGCAAAAGCCTGACCCTAAATTCCTGCCCTCCAGATCAGGGCTTGAGCCCCTGCTCAAACTCAGGAGTAACTGCTGACACAGGAGAGTCCCATAATTTATGAATCAACCGTAAATCAGGGAGGCAGGAGTAGACCAAGTTCCTTGAAAGATCACATTGAGACAGAGTTATTTTGGAGAGTCAATTAAGCAGCATTTAGGTTGGCAGTGAAAATTAATTCATTAATTAACGCTGCTTGAAGGAATGAAATTCTGCCCATGTTTTCAGAACACTCCTAATTCAGAGTGGGTTCGTGGCCTTCCTGGTTTGGGGCTCTGATGATCAGAGTGCAGGAGGGGTTTGGGCTGTGCCAGCCCTGCTTGGCCATAGCAGGGGGGAAGCCTTGGTACCTTGTGCTCTGCTCTGCCTCTCTCATTCATGATGAGAAGCCCTCGGTGGTCCATCCTGAGATTGCTGAGTGTTTGTTGAGTTCTCAGTGCCTTGATGGTCTCTGCATGTGGGGATAGACATTTTTTTTATGGATTTAACACAGTTATGTCTTACATGTCATACGTGTCTTACTTGCTTATGCTTAACCCAGTGGTTTTAATGGATGAAGTAAATGAACAGAGGATTTGGAGGCAAATTCCGAGTCAAATTTCACCCTCACAGAGTGAGGGATGGCCCATGAAGACTGGGAGCGAGCTCAGGGTTTATCTTACAGATGCTCAGCCATGAACAGACCAGGCCATTTCTGCTCCCATTTACACCAGGGCAATTCTTGCTGAACTGATCTGTTATTCAGTCAAGTCCTTTATCAGGAGCTGTAGTGCTGCGACAGGGAGTAATAATTTCAAACTGAAAGATGGGAGCTTTAACTTCAATATATGGAAGGAATTGTTCCCTGTGAGGGTGGAGAGGCCCTGGAACAGGGTGCCCAGAGAAGCTGGCATTGCCCCATCCCTGGAAGTGTCCAAGGCCAGGTTGGACAGGGTTTGGAGCACCCTGGGACAGTGAGAGGTGTCCCTGCCGATGGCAGAAATGGCACTGGACGGGTTTTAAGATCCCTTCCAAGCCAAACCATCCAGGATTCTATTAATTTATAACATTTGGATTAAAACATTTAAAAAAATAGAAACATTTTGCGAATTGCTGTCTGCCACCACGATTTTTGTGCAAAAATAATTATTCAAAGCATCAGTAGAGAATCCAGGATGCCCCAGGTAATCTGCAACGTGCCATTGCCTGTGGCAGTGCTGAGTTAGTGTGGTACAGCAGGGGAGAACCCAGCTGCAAAACTTGAGCATGATATTGAGCATGAACCCTTCACACTGCAGAATTGCTCGCAGGTAAACCATCATTTCCATTCTCTTCTAGAAAAAGTTCTTTTAGAAGCTCTAAAACCTGTTTTTCAGTGTGTGCCACCAAAAGGAGGCTTTTCCTCCATAAAACACCACGAACGGGTGTAGCAGATGTTAATTTATGTCCACATCAGCTGATTTTCTTCTCCATTACCCTTCCTGCTGGATCTTTGCTTATCCAGCAGGTCCTGTTGCCCTGCCATCCGATGTCAGCTTGGATGTTTTTGCACATTTGGTGAAAGCCTGACTCAGTCTCTCTCCCCAACTTGGTGTCGTCAGGCGCATGATGGTCATTATGAATTATTGATAGTGATGGAAAAGTCACGAATGCACAGCTGTGCTGCAGGGCCTGGGCCTTTTTCTTGGGTTTAATCATCACTTTATCTCCTCTCTGCCTTTTAGTAATAATGTCAACAGCGATTTCGTGCTGCCTTCACCACAAAAGAGGAACAGTTCCCTGCCCTGCTGCTGCAGCCAGAATCCTTTTTCATGCTGTAGTTTGACCAGAGTGCTGCAGTTTTTTAACTGTAAACTCTGGGAAACATTTTACTTATCAAAAAGCTATTTTCTAGGAGAATCTTAGCTCTTACTGATGCAAAATTAAACATAAACTGTGCAGCAAATACTTTGAAGATAATGAATAATTCATCCTTTCCCCCCACTTTTACAGCGTAACTCATAAAATTGGGAAAATGGCATTAAAATGAAATCCCACTGCTGTGTTTTGTATTCAGAGAGTAACTTTCTAATATAAGTATGGAAATTAATTCCTAAAAATATGAATTCTAGATGAACATTGTAAACACAAATAGTAATATAATTAAATAATGGAAGACACAGTAATCTTTGAGTAGCACAGTGAGACACTGTGGAGGTGCCAGCCCAGCCTGCTTCAGGATACAGAAATTCTCCTAATTCAGTTTAAACTCCCCTCTTGCTGTAGCAGTCAGGAAGAGCCTTTATTTGGAGGGATCCTAAACTGCTTCACAAATCAACCTGGAGCCTGGGCCTGGAGCTCACAGCTTCTGCCATGAACTGAAAATACTCCTGGAGTGGAACAGAGTAATTGTTTAACTGAAACACTTTTCTAACCTGTGCAGACCTGGGGTGATGCTGAGACGCCTTCAGGATGATTTTTTTTTTTCAGCTTCTGGGTTCCTCCCAAAGAAAACTCCAAATCCAGTCTGGATGAGCCATCAAAACTCACCCTTGATACCCCAATGGCTCAGAACTGATTTAGAGGGAAAAACCCTCACATTGGATTGGCTGAAGGAACCAAATGCAGTTTGCAGCAAGGGGTTTTGGGGTGTGACCAGCCAACAAAGAGAAATCCATTCAGTGGATGTTTGTTACCTCTCAAAACAGACAGCAATGTGGTCCTGGAGAATCTGCTCATGGCTTAGTGACCATGGGGATATTTTATGGTTGTCCTTTGGTGTAGATGAGGGAGGATGGTTCTGGAGAGTTCCTGAGGAGTCTTGACCTTGTAATGCCCTTTTTACCCTGAAAGCAGCCCAGCTTTAGGGCTGCAGTGGCACAGGGCATCGCTCATCCCTCTTCCTCTGGCATTTGAAGAGGAGAGATGATTATGAAGATGCTTAATAGATGGAAAAGAAGGATTGTTTCAATTTTTACCTTGCCTGCTTTTGCTGTGGTTTAGTCATAATAATGAGAGTTTTTGATAAGTGAGCTTTGGATTGAGTCACTGGGATCTCGAGTGAGTAAATAGATTTTGGGATTAGTCTGAGGAGCTGAGCAGAGCAGTCAGGGGAAACTGCAGGCAGAGAGAGAGGAAGGAATCTCTGGGATCCTTGGTTCTTGGTCCTGCCAGTTTTGGGGGCATCACCTTGAAATGTCCTGGGAGAGCTCATGAGGTGTCTGAGCAGCGTCCACATCCACCAAAGATTTGAGTGTCGATATTCTTCGGGGTGGGACCTGAGAGTGGGGACACCCAAAGGAGTGACCAGCTGGGAAATTGGGGCACAGAGCCACAAATCATCTCCCAGACCCTGCTGGATCTCAGGACAGTCCTGTGCTCCTCAGGCACAGAGACACCAGTGGGAAAGGCTTGGCAATGGGTTTGCTGGTGCATGTTGCCATAATTCACATCCCAGATCAGGAACAGGGAGATGCTCCCTTTAAAACACAGGGCAATTGTTGACATCATCATTGTTATTTTTGTTTTTCCGTCAGCTGAAAAAATCCTGGGAACCCTGAGCGTAGAGTAAGGAAATGATGCTTTTTCCTGTGGTGACTGAGCCAATAAAAGACAGCTGTTGGGAATAATGTCCCAGTAGGCAAAGCTGCTCATCAATCTCAGCTGCTGCTTCTATGAACATATTATATAATGCCTCTTCTTCTACAGAAAAAATGCTATAAAGGTCTCTTGCGTCTTCCCCTAAATATCACCAGGGGAAGCCATAAATTCTGCTCCAGTGTTAATCTGTTCTATCACGGTGATATATCCATTAATGGATATCATATCTCCATTAAACCTCCCATCCTTGCACGGGAAGAAAGAACAATATTTCAGTGTTAAAAAGAAGTTTGTGTATGTATTTTTTTTTTTTTTTGCCAAGTGACTGATTTGTCTGACTTTTCCAGACTCCACATGCTGAGAGTCTTTTATCTCAGCAGCCCAGAAGTTTTTCCTTTGCCATCAAGGCCTAACTGGCTGCTCAGTGCCAGGATCAGAGCCGAGCTCAGCCCTTGCCAGACTTAACCCTTTATTCCAGCTGCCAACGTGAGCCGTCAGTGCCCGGATTTGGGAGCAGGTCAGGAACATGCATTCAGCTAATTAGTGGCCCATCAGGAGCTGGAAAGCAAATGAAAGCTGCAGACAGGCCCTGGCACAGCAGACAGGCCCTCACAGGGTGAGCAAAGCAAGTGCTGTGCTTCTGGCAGCACTAAAATGGCATTTTCAGGGATAAAAATCTGCCTGCTGTAGCATGGAGGAAAAATCCATTATATTCCTGAAAAAAGGTATAACACAGTTATACCTCCTTGGGCTATAATTTCAGCTTTTACTGCAAATTATGCAGATATTTACACTTAAATCATACTTGCAATATTATTTTTACTAAGAACCATATATCATTTCAGTATAAAAGCTGAGATTGTGGAACACAACTCAACAAGGAATAAATTCCTGTGAATATCAAACCAAACTGGCCCTGCTTGAGATACTCAGGGACCTTGAGTTGGTGTTGAGAACTTTGCAGGATGGGGTGCTGCAATGGAAGCTCTTGGAAGGAAAGCCTGGGAATACTGTGTGTCAGCATGTGTTTGAAATGAGAAACAAACATAAGGAAGTGCCTTTATGACAGCAGATGAATATTTACAGAAATATTTCATTCCAGCACAGCCATGAACATGGAAATTCCAACAACAAGATCCTGGGCTTACTGTAAATGAACCAACAACCTCGTGTGCCAGGAAACAAGGGCTTCCTGTCAGCTGCACACTCGGATAGAAAGAATCTAAAGCCACTACACAATTCATAATGCTTCATTCTGCTGAGTTATTATTCATTCTAAATTTTATATGATTCTACTACCTCCCTGCTAATTTGCATGTCTATTAATAACATTAAATTCCCACTCAAAATCCCGTAGGGAAAATGGCAAGTTTGTTAATATCCTGGCAGAGGATTAAGCATGACTTGAAACCCAGAGTCTTTAGAAACCCTTTGGTGCTTTTTCCACAGCTTTACCTTACCATTCCCAGCTTTGAGGGCTGTTTTTATACCTGCAGGACTGCCAGGCTATAATGCATCATTTATTATGTCCAGCAGGTGACTGGTGGTTACCATTGATCTCCAAATGAATGTGATTGTTTGTTGGGTTTTATTTCCTGCAGCTTTCCCGGGGAGCTTCGTGTTTCTGTCAGCGACAAGATGACAATTCATATTTCTACCAAATGATCCAGTGACTCATCCTATTAACTCTGCTGGAATACAAGCTTCCAGTCGTCCTGCCACGGTGAGTCCAAGGGATTTTGCATCCTTGCTGGGAATATTATTCAGGATTTAGTCCACAGTGTGTGTTTGGTAGTACAAATAAGCTTTTCCTAAAGCAGGAACTTCCCAGGGATGACCACAGCCTCAAATAGACCAAATATTGCATGTGGCAGCTATTTTTAAAAAGTTATTAAAGTGTTTTAGAGCAACCGAGATACTGTTGGCCTTGTGGTTTTTAAAGCCTTCATTGGTTTGGACTGGAGGCCCTGGGAGAAGGAGCCTCATGTGTTGTGGAAACTGATAGCAAGTCATGATAAATTGGCCCTTGAAAATGTTGCCCTGAGAGGGGATCCCCATCTGGCTAAGAATGAGTGTACCATGAGTCATGGTGGAAAAATGGGACATCCAAAAAACCCCAACTATCCAGCATGACAGAATATGGATTATGATTTCATACTTGGTGCCTAAATTAAACTCCTCGTTTTGTGCCTCCTGAGACCTCCCAGCTCATCGAGCCAATATCCTGGAACAGTAGGAACAGAATCCCAGGATGGTTTGGGTTGGAAGAGACCTTAAAGTCCATCTTGTTCCATGGGCAGGGAGACATCCAGGGTGCTCCGAGCCCTCTCCAACCTGGCCTTGGACACTTCCAGGGATTCAGGGGCAGCCACAGCTTCTCTGGGCACCCTGTGCCAGGGCTCCCCACACTAAAGGAAATAATTCCTTCCCAGTATCCCATCTAACCCTGCCCTCTTCCCCTTAAAGCCATTATCCACGTTCCTTGGGATGGGTGGAAAAAGCAGGACACATTTTTGTGGATCAAACCTCCTCCTGTGTTTACTGTTTGTGCCCTTCAAGGTGCCATTCTGTGGCATGGCCCAAGCTTTGCAGTGCCTTTTGCCCACCTTGCAGCCTTCTCTGCCAGGGAAGAGCTCAGCTGTCATTTGTTATCCCAGGGAAACTCAGTGGTAACTGGGCTGAAAACTGATGGCAATTCATGCGTTATCTCTGATAACAGGATAAACAAACACTGCCCTCACCGCCTGCATTAACATTAATGGAAGGAAAAACTCATGGAAAACACTGTCAAACCAGTTTAAATATGTCCCCATTTAGGTTCCCCAGATGCTTTACTGCTTCTCCTTGTCTCATCTGGGTTTAAATTACGACTGGAAGTCCCTCCACGTTTGACATTCCTGCCTCTGGAGCTTATGTCAGCTGCAGTCCTGAAGTAAGTGAGCAAAATACTTCCAAATGCCCGGCTTAATAGAGAAACAGATCCTGGAATTAAAATAAAGCTTCAGCAGGAGATCATGGAAATTGTTAGTGATGTATGTAATGTGTGAGCAGGAAAACCAGTGCAGAGATGTGAGGAATGGCAGAGTTTCTGTGAGTGGTTCTGGAGCGATCCCCCAAAACAAAGCCACCACAGCAGCTCCCAAGATGTTTTGCTACATGTCCTTTTTAGCCTCTTCTCCCAGGGAACCAGGGACAGGATGAGGGGAAATGGCCTCAGGCTGTGCCAGGGGGTTCAGGTTGGACAGCAGCAGGAATTTCTGCATGGAAAGGGTGGCCAGGCCTTGGCAGGGGCTGCCCAGGGATGTTTGGAGTCCCCATCCCTGGAGGTGTCCAAGGAAGGACTGGAGGTGGCACTCAGTGCTCTGAGGTGGTGACAAGGTGGGGATTGGTCATAGCTTGGACTCAATGGCCTTAGAGGGCTTTCCAGCCTCACTGATTCTGGAATTCTGTGATCTGTGAAAGGTCCCTGCACAACGGAGTTCAAGTGCAAAGTAAAAAGAATTGGAGCATTTAATTATTCCCAACCTTTATTGTAAACAGAAACATGGGAGCAGATAGAAGCAAAGGCAAGATGACGGAGCTGCCACAGCTGCACAAAAACTATTTCAGCTGTATCCTGCCTGAAAATGCCAGCACATGGCAAACCCTTTGAAAACACACTGAATCAACATTACAGAATATATAAAAAGAGAATCTAAACAGTTTATCAGTAAAATATGAGCTAAATTTGATGAGACTGTTCTCTAGACTGTAAGTATCTGTTTCTATGAAAGTTGTGGGGAACATGAAAGCTGTCATTACTGTGGCAGATTTGCTTCATTCAGATGTAAAGCCAGATCTTCTTGGATTTTTTTGATGAAGCTCATGCACAGTGGAGTGCTAAGAGGTGGTTAATGAAACATTTTAGCCTCACTGTAAGCCCAAACTCAGCGCTGCTTGCTCCAGAAAGAAAACTAGAACCTCTAATTTCAGTAGGGAAATAAATGATAAATTTTAACAATATTATGTTTAATGATCCAACAGTATCCAAACATTTTTCCACATTGTGACCGCTTTATCAGCTGAGGGTGATCCCTCAAGGACAAGTTGGAAGTTGATTCGGGGAAATATTTTTCTAACCTTATAATAAGGATAATGTATCACAAAACTTGACTGGGTCTGATCCATCTTATTCTGAGCTTCTCTAGCCAGTGAATGTAAAAGAAAATGCCCTGAAAACTGCTCTTCCTCACGCTTTTATCTGACAGAGATCTTAAATCAGACAGGATTCAAGGTCTGTTGCAGTTTATGGCAACATTTTAAATCCCATAAACAAAAAAAATTTCAAGAAAATCACTAGGAGAGGATCTCAGTAAATTACCAATATTGATGAAGTGTAGGAAAAAACACCCTCTTTTAAATTTCACTGCCATGGTGGTGATGTTTTTGCAGCTTCCATTTGCCTACGTGCAGATTTTAGGACAAGAAAACCCTGAATGTGGAATGCATGAGATGCTTTGGGGGATTTGTGAGGAAGGAGTTTCACTAAGGGAATTTTTTGGCAGGGTGGAGCAGGGAAGGCTTAGGGAAGGCTGGAATTTGGGGTGCCAGTGGGGTGAGGTGTATCTGCATCCAGAATCCCAGGATGGTTTGGTTGGAAGGGTCTTTAATGGTAATCTGCTTCCAGTTCCACTTCCACTACCCCAGGGTGCTCCAAGCCCTGTCCAGCCTGGCCTTGGACACTTCCAGGGATGGGGAACCCACAGCTCCCCTGTGCCTGGACCTCACCACCCTCACAGGGAGCAATTTCTCCCTAATTTAATCTAAACCTCCCCTCTTTTACTTTAAAGCCATTCCCCTGTCCTATCACTCTCTTCCCACATAAATTGATCATCCTCCATTGCAAACAGCACCAGTTTCCAAGGAATAAAGTGATTTTCCAACCTCTTTTCCTATTAACCAGACGAGCACACACTTTTGCTTGGTTTTATCCAAGTGCTGTGGTCACATGCAGGGAGTTTCCTTCCCTCCATCCCAGGATCTCTTTATTTGCACAACACTTTGACTAATTACAACCTCAGTATTGCTGCTGATTTATTGAACTGAGGTTAATTACATTAATTATAACTCCTGGCATTAACCTGAGCACCTCAGTAAATAAATTTGCCCCTGCTCTGAGAAATCAGGTTCCCAATGACAATAAAAGTGCCTGGAAATTGTTCTTGTTGCCTGACAAGATAGAGGAAAAGAACAGGAGAAAATCCTTCTAGGAGAGTGCAGGGTTAAAGTACTGGCTGGCAAACTGGTAGCAAATTAGTAAATAATAGGTACTACTACTACTAATAATAAAGGTTTACCTGCAAATTAATGGTATCTTTGAAAACTGAATTCCTGAGGTTTTTTCCTTGTTCATTTTCCACACTTGTCCAAGTTGAAGGTGTTATTTCAGCACAGAATTCTTTAATATTTATCATTAAACATTAATGGTGAGGCTCTGAACTCCCAGAGCCTCCCCAGATTCTCCAGGAATCACTTCAGAAAAATGCCATTTCGAGGGATGACTCTTCAACACAAAAGAGAGATTTACTGACATTATCTTCTCCTTTCAGTTTCAAACCTCACTGTATTGCAATAACATCTGAAATACCTAAAAACATGTCGCAATAAAGGGGGGATTTCTAGGCTTATTTAGGGATATGTCCATCTTCTGACTTTCCAAGTGTTTAAAGAGGGTCCCTCTGCTAAAAGGGGATTGAATTTCAACATTCCCTTCTCTACTCCCTTTTGCTTTTTTACACCACAGCATCAGCCTCAAAAAGGTCAAAGTTTTGTAATATCAAACAAATGCCATAATAAAAACTGCTTAGACAACAATTCTGACAATTTTAAGTTTCTAGGAGATCATTTGGGCTGGCCCACCATAATCTGACTTATAAAAAGCTGGACTTGATGATCTTGGAAATCTTTTCCAGCCTTAATTCTGTGAGTCTATGAATGACTCAGGTGACAGCATGGCAGCAAAAACATTTGAACAACCCCCTCTCCTTCCACCCTGCCTCCACCCAAGGTTGTTCCACTTCCAGAATTTCTATTGCAGCTGTTTTTTAAGATACACTTGTACTGAGATGTCACAAAGGCTCTGAAGGATGCATAGGAATAGTTTTAAAGGAATAAGCATGGAATTCTGATGAATATGTAATGGTGAAGTCATCAGCAAGTAAAATTGGCAGTGCTGTGGGTGGCAATTTCTCTCCTTTTCAGCTCAAATGTTGGGTCCTGTAAATGCCTGCAGGAAAAACATGGATATTTCTGAATACACCTGAAAACATACCTGTTTTGTGTGGAATTATACACTTTGTACACCATGCCAGGAGCTTTGTGGTTGTGCCAGACCTATGGGACTGAGTCCAAGACCTTCACACTCTCAATTAAATTCCAGACTTCATTCTTGCTTTAGCCAACTTTTAAAATGTTCATTCAACTTCCAGCATCTGGTTAGTCCCGTTCTTTGTCATGAGGCCAGGAAGGTGCTCCTGATCAGCTTAATGGGAGCTGAAATTCCAGCAGACTTGTGTGAAATAGAGCTCTGCCATAGTCCCAAGCCATTTGGTAGCTCACAAGTTCCTTGAAATTACTAAAATATTCCAGATTGTGGAATCTGAAGGCGAGGGAAGGGTAATGTATGACAACGTACATATGGAGTCACTACTGGTTAAGAAACAACAGCGGGGGCTTTTCAGTAGTGTTATTACTTAGTATGATTTTACTTTATTTTTATCCTTGAGCTTTGGCTGAAAGAATATGTTTGAGCCATCTGGCTGCAGAAACACTCGGGGGTGTATCAGCAGCAGGTTCTGGGTGCTGGAAGATTCCCAAAAGTTCTTCTTCCACCCTCCTGGTGCCTCACTGAGCCCGTTCAGATCCCACCTAGACACCACCTGAGTGTCTCATCTCCTTGCTAAATGTGATGCTATGAAGTCAAGTTATCATTTTAGAGAAATTCCCAGATCTGAACTTTATCCCAAGCATTCTGTAGGTGCTTCTTTACAGGCTCTCTTGGGGTTCTTTCTCCACAAGACTGGAAGGGGTTTTCTCACCAGATCTGCCTCAACAACTTGCATCATTGATACATGAATGTAAAACATGGTTCATGGCTTAGAAGGGAAACATTTCCCTCAGAAACAGCTTGATGATTATCAGATATCCAGTCCTCAAACCACAAGTGATATTAAAAGATGCGTGTGTTTAGATGATCGATAGAGACCAAAGTTCATCCAAGGCATATGGCTGAATAAACAGGGAGCAGGTTGCATGATTCCTGATTTTCACCAAAAACTTCCTGGTCTTTTAGTACTTTTAAGTATTCAAGTCACTGACGATCAAGGGAGATGTCTGGGCAGGACAGAAAGAACAAATTTGCTCATTTTGCCTATTTTAGTTCTTCACGGTGAAATTTATTTGGAGTTCCATTAGAACCACCAAGCATTTAGTGTTATTAACCTTTGAGTAGTTTTAAATTGGGTCTATATGGTTTACTGCATTTACTTTGAGTCATGGGTTATACAATAACGTGATGGCTTCTCAGCGGGATTAAAACCTGAGCACATTAAAATTCAATTAAAAGCCTGTGACAAGTGCAGTGGTTGACTCAGACCGTTAACTGGGGTTGTGTCTCTGTGAAATGAACAGCTCTGTCACTACACTGAGGGAGGAAGTTTGGAACAGCCAAGTGAAATGTCCTCTCTGGTACTGCAGGAAGTGCTAATATTTGTCTCTAATTCCTCTTTCTCCCCATTTAGCCAACTGATTTCACAATGACTGAGGACTTGGACCACAGATTCAGTTATCTCACCTGGGATCAGATTAAAATCCTGGATCAGGTTTTAACTGAGGCTATACCTATTCATGGCAGAGGAAATTTTCCAACCCTGGAGGTAAAGCCGAAGGATATAATCCATATGGTAAAGGAGCAGCTCATTGAGAAGCAGATCCACGTCAGGGACATCCGCCTGAACGGTTCCACTGCCAGCCACATCCTGGTGAAGCACAATGGCACCAGTTACAAGGACCTGGACATCATTTTTGGGGTGGAACTTCCCAGTGAGCTCGAGTTCCAGGTCGTTAAGGAAGCAGTTCTCAATTGCCTATTGGACTTCTTGCCAAAATGTGTTAACAAGCAAAAAATCACAGCTCAGACCATGAAGGATGCCTACGTGCAGAAGATGGTCAAGGTCTCCGCCGACCACGACCGCTGGAGCCTCATCTCCCTGTCCAACAACAGCGGCAAGAACGTGGAGCTGAAGTTCGTCAGTTCTCTCCGGCGGCAGTTCGAGTTCAGCGTGGACTCCTTCCAGATCATCCTGGACTCCATCCTGGCCTTCTACAGAGCCTCGGACCAGCCCCTGACACAGGACTGCCACCCCGCCGTCATCGCCGAGAGCATGTACGGGGACTTCAGCCAAGCCATGGACCACCTGAAATACAGGCTGATCTCCACCCGGAACCCGGAGGAGATCAGAGGGGGCGGCCTCCTCAAGTACAGCAACCTCCTGGTGCGTGACTTTAAGCCGGCGGACGAGGCTGAAATTAAATCTCTGGAACGTTACATGTGCTCCAGGTTCTTCATTGATTTTCCCGACGTTGCCGAGCAGCAGAGGAAAATCGAGTCCTACCTGCGCAACCACTTCATCGGGGAGGAGAAGAGCAAGTACGACTACTTGATGACCCTGCGTGGGGTGGTGAACAAGAGCACAGTCTGCCTCATGGGGCACGAGCGGAGGCAAACCCTCAACATGATCACAATTCTGGCTTTAAAAGTGCTGGGAGAACAGAACATCATCCCCAACGCGGCCAACGTCACGTGCTACTATCAGCCTGCTCCCTATATCAGTGACAGAAACTTCAGCAACTACTACATTGCTCATGGACAGCCCACCGTGTTCTACCAGCCCTACCCTTTCCACATACAGCTGCAGAGCGGGATGGTGTAGGAATGCTGCGACCTCCAAGCACTCACCACTCCTCTCTTTCCAGTTCTCTCCTTAATAAAGGCCTCATTAAAGCAAGTTTTATCAGCACTTTTGAGTTAAGGACATATTTTTGTGCAAGTTGCCAAAGTTGTTTGGTTGATCGATGTCTAACTCACCGTTGAGCAGGTGAAATAAGTGAAGCGTCTGTTATTCGTGAAGTGTTTATACCTTTGACGTGTGTTTGGGCTGTATTTTTTTGCAATGAAAAGAGATGGATATAAATTATTCTAATTTTATAGAAATTAAATGCACTAAGTTCTGGGTTCTAAAAAAAAAATAATATTAATTCTTAAGCAAAATTTAAATGGTGTCAATGAAACTGAAGCCGATGAAATACCTCTCTGTAGAAATGCCTGGTGTTAGAAGGGACAGTGCTCTGGGTATGTCAAAGTCAGTCATCCCTTGGTTTTATCCATGCAGTTCCAGCAACATTTATTTGCAGCACCTTTGAAAACACATTGATGGGTCATCTCTTGGTGGTGTGAGCTCTGCTGATCGTTCCTCATGTCAGGGAGAGACTCGGGGTCACTCCCTTCCCCAGAGTACTGGTTTGTACTGGTGAGCGGGAAATGCCCCTACCAAGAGCAGACTCAGCATTTTGTGTATCCAAAATTTCCACTGATCCCAGTGAAAGATTTGGCTGCTCAAGTCAAGCAATGTCAGAGCCCAGGATCTGCCCTGCAGATAACGAAAGGTGTAAGAGATACAACTATTCTGATTAAATTGGTCTTGAAAACCAAGGCAAGAGAATGAGAAAGGAGGTGAAAATTGAGCAGAACGGGCTCGCTTTCTATTGCTAATTTGTTATTGATCAGAGCTGCTTTAATGCGCAACAAACAGGGTCAGGAAAAAACTCCAAAAGCCCAGGACTGCGCTATTTTTAGGTGAATTAAAACAAATCCTTGGCAGTGGCATTTGAAAAACTATTTTGTACTGGTAAAGTCCTGTCTGTGTTTAGATACCTGCACACATCCACCGGTAGCAAACGAGGATTTACGATCAGGAAGCAAAACATGAGTTCCACATTTGTGTGTGCGCGTGTGAGTGTTTACCAAAGATAAGTTTTAAACATGTCACATAAGTGCCTCCCTGTGCCAGTTGCTCCATGAGATGTTGGAAATGGTGCCAGAGAGCTCCTGGATTATGGAAAGGGAAAAGTGGAAAGGGAAACGTGGAAAGGGAAATGCCCTGGGGTTGTAGAGTGTTCGTAGCAGTGATGGGCAGAGGGTTTGCCCCAGGACAGATTAATTTAAAGTGGTGTCACCCAAACCAAACACGGGAAAAGAAATATGGAACAAGCACTAGTGGGAAAAGGAGGTTGGGAAGGGGTGTGGATATAAAATGGGA
Source organism: Petroica traversi (assembly GCA_025920805.1). Classification (NCBI taxonomy): domain Eukaryota; kingdom Metazoa; phylum Chordata; class Aves; order Passeriformes; family Petroicidae; genus Petroica; species Petroica traversi. The sequence goes on along the minus strand of JAHLSL010000024.1, from coordinate 4,692,374 downwards.
ACAGCCAACTGGAAATGCAAGCTGTAGAGTTTCTTACATCGACTTTGTGTGTTGCTGTGTTGTCCCTGTCACTGTTCATCCTCTCCTGCTCCAAAGCAGTGGCTGCATTGCATCCATTTACAACAGGTGTCAGGCCTCGGGAATTTCTTCTACTTGGGCACAAGGGTTTGATTTGTTTTACAGAGAAATGTGGTCCATAAATGTGCTGTTTTCAGTCAAACGTTTCTAAATTTTCTAAGGTCTATGAAGTCTGATTGCCAGTGAAATGTAGCTTCCCTTTCCCCCATTATATTCCTGTGTATTTGAACAAAGAAGTGTTCAAAGACAATTTTGCTGATCATCATCACTAAAGTAAACTTTTTTTCTGTAAAATACAGTGCAAAAAAATTGGTATTTCTGCAAGATAAGAAGTATTTGCTGATGAAGCTGATTCACTTTGTGATGTCTTTCATGAGTAGAGTACTGTTACTTTTGCTGATTTTTCAGGTATATCCAATCTGGTGTCTGAAAGCACACTTTATTCCACTTCCACGGAGATCTTTCCATTGGTTAAACAATATTTAATAAAACCATCAGTTCTAATTGCTCTGTGATCAGCTATGGTAACACCATATTTGCATGAAAGCACTTCGAGGGAATTCCCCCTGTCAGGAGCAAAATGGAGTGAGACGTGGTGGATTCCTTTTATTTCAGTTTCAATTGAACTGTCAGGATGACAAAGGGAACCTTTCCATTTAGTTTGGTGTTTGCCATGTTAAAATAGCACTGTGAAATTCTGTAAGAGCCTTACGTGGGTCATGTCCCTGCTGCTGCTTGGGGTCTGCAGGGATGAGGGGCTGAGAGCTGGGCTGGGGACTCTGTGGGAATCAGGCATCCAAATGCCTTAAATTTCAGGGGCAATGGGGCTTCTCATCTCCCTGAATTTATTGGAAAGTCTCAGTCCGTCTGCACTGATCTGTGACCTTAATGTAGTGTTGCCACATTGATTTATTACTCCTCCACTCCTGGTTTCCTTGGTTGCTGGGTGGAAAAATGGGTTGATCTTCCCAAGAACCAGGGAACAGGAAGGAAGGAGCATTTTCAGCGTGTCTTGCGTGGCCAGTGATCCCAGAAAAATCCCTCACCAAGGTGTTCTCTAACCAACAAGTAGAAACATGCATTGGGTAAAGGACAAAAATGCTTTTCAAATCAGATATTGTGGCAGTATCAGGAGTGCTGAACTCACTGTGGGTTTGTACAAACCAGCCTGTGCACTCATACAGAACTTGATTTAAATATAAATTGAATTCTGTCACCTCTCTGTTGATCCAGGTTAGGTGAGGAAGGGCTCAGGCAAAGTTCCTTGGAGCTGGAGGGAAGAACCCACCTGGCTGCAATGGGCTTTGTACCCCAGGGAAGAGGAAAGACTTAGGGGAGCACCTACAGGCAAAGGTACAATGACATCAATATGCAAAAATCTCTCAGGTATAAATAAACCCTTTAAATTTATGGAAAAAGGTCTTATATTTCTTACCTAGAGGTAGTTCAGTTGTGAAGGTTGAGGTTGTGGTTTTGTATATGTAAGCATGTATATGTAATTTATTTCGCCTTACATATATAAAATCTCATGTATCTACACCTACAGGGGCAATTAACAAAACCTGATGGTTTTAATTATTTCCTTCCAGAGGTTCTATTGGTACCTGGCAGCAGTAAGTGACCTGGAGGGTTGGTTTTTTTTTTGTTCAAGGTCATAATGACTCTGAAAAGTAATATTAAAAAGGGGATGATGTATTGACTGCTGCTTGCAAAACACTGGTATCAGTGTGTAGGATGGAATATTGGAACCTCTTCTCCAGTTGTTATTGATTTTATCATGTGCAGATCTAAATCTACAAAGAATTGAGAGTTATCTCAGTGCCAGTCTCCTGAGCTTCATGTTTGCATTATGATTATATCTCGTTGTTACAATCTGTTCAATGATTATAATGCCTGGAAATTGTAATGCTGATTTTATTTAATCACAGAACTTCTTAGGGTTTACAGCTTAAAGTAATCTAATGTTGTCAGGACCTAAGTGTTACAGTTTCAAGTGCTTTCCTTAAAAAGGAATTGTCCTTTGAATTTTGTGTTTTGTTGTACAAGGTCTATTTGAAGCAAATACTTTATGGTAGTTCCTTTAAAATGTATTTTGTGAGCTTTATACTCGACACGTTACAGAGGTTTTTGTAATGGATAAAAGAAATGCAAATGTCCTCAGTGGAGGTGTTGCCTCTCCGTGTGTCAGCCAGAGCCTGCGGATCTGTGAGGGGATTTGGGTGGTGTTAGAGTGATAAATTGGGAATAAATTTGGAGTTACACAGGGGTGGCTTCAGGATGAGCTGCAGAAATACCTGGAGAAAGGAGGGCAGCGAGCTCAGTTTTGGTTTGATCCTTTTTCTGTTAAATCAAACACGTGGAAGGGCGTTCAGGAGAAAGCTGTTGCAGATGAAATATTCCTCTTAATGTGCCATCTGAAGCTGTGGAAACACAAATATTGTAATGCTACAAATGTGTAAGAATGCCACCAATTTGTAGGTCATTAGTCCACGGTGTTGACTGGTGCCTTTGGGTATTTGGGGGGGTGATCATTAAAAGAACATTTTATTTAACCTGCGGTTTCCTGTAATCCCTGAAATCAAACTGGACTGGGGTAACTGCAAGAGATGAAAATTTGGTTGCAGTTGCTCAGGTGGAGAAATCAGACTCAGATCAGGCTGGCAGAGCCATGGGGAAGGTTCCAGAAGGGCTGAGTTCCCATGGATCTCCCATCCCTCAGAATGGCTCTGTGCTCCTTGGCACCAGGCTCGTGTCAAATGCTCACAATTAAAGTGCCTACATCTCTATACTGATATAATAAAAACCTGACTGTCTGCTGGGTCAATAAAATTAACACTTCAATGACAAAGGATTGGGCTTTACATATGCACATCCCCATACATCTGATCCCATATTTATCCAAGATTTCTGATGATGTTGGAGCAAGGTCGGAGAAACTCCCACGAACTTGTGGGTTTTAGCTGGGCAACAGAACCACTCTCATCTCAGTTTCATTTCTGGTTGTTTGCCTGGATTTTCTGGGGTTTGGGGAGTTGGGTTTGGGATTTTTTAGGGGTTTTTTTTAGTTTCATGGGCTGGGTTCTGCACTGCTGCTCATTAATTCAGAGTTTTTAAACAAGACAATATTTCTCCTTCTCTGGGGGAGGTGTCACAGCTGTCAAATCCCATGAAGTCTGGCAGAGGAGGGGCAGGAACATTCCAGAGGTTTTGACTCCATGTGAGAGCTCAGAAATTCCCAATTGACCCAAAGTTCTCCTCAGTGTTTTCCCCAGCTCTGCTCAGCTCTTCCTTGGGCACCAGAGCCATCCCAGGCTCTGGGTGTGGGAGGGCAGTGGGACCCCTGCACTCCAGGGAAACCTTTTTTTCCTCAATTTTATCCATCACTGCTCTAAATAGGGTTTTTTCTCCTGTTTTTCACCACTCAATGAGTGGATTTTTGTAAAAGCCCTCCCATTGTTTTAACGTGCAGGCACCGTTTAATAACAGTTTAATTTCCTGACTGTTTTTTTTAAATACGGTTGGATTTTTAAGAGTTTCCCTCAATAAAATGGGAAGTGGGGAAGTGAGAAGGCAGCACATACAGGGGAGTTTCCCTTCCTTAAGTATTCACCAGATGCTTTCCTGAGGAATTCAAAATCTGAGGAAATACATGAAGCTGAGAGAGAGCTGTTTTGTGCTGCAGTCCCTGCCACCCCCATTTTTTCTGCTCCATCAATCCCCATCATTAAATACTATTTCATAAGCAAGCGATTTCCTTCTTCCCAGCTGCCTCCACATTCAGCTCCATTTCATCCTGTGCCACTGCAGAACCTGTGCCTCGGAAATCACAATTAGTTACCATGGAAAGCAATTCAAGCCCGTAATAAATACACTTGAGGGCTGCTCACTCTGCCTAGGATTCCAAAATAAAAGTAGGAATCAGTCCTCTGGAGAACTGGATGCAGATCATGGATGTTTATGGGCAGCGTGTGCTTGTACATCCCCAGTTAATGCCATTTTTATTTCATTTTCCTCGTGTCTGGGTGCACGGGAACAGCAAACCCCTCCACAACGCAGCCCCACTCCCTCCCAACCCCACCCTCCTGCAGGAATCCCTTCCCCTATTCCATTTCCCTATAAATGTTCCCACCCTGTTGTTGACAGGAGTTTATTCACACTCCTGCAGGGACAGCAGGGACAGGATGCTGCCCGTATGGATTTCTGCACACACGGAATCAGCAGCGTTTCCCCATCCCAGGAGCTGCCCAGGGCTGGCTTTGCCCTCCTGTTTTCCCTGAGGAGCAGCAGGGGGATGACAATTCCCAGCTCGAGGTGAAGCTCTCACCATTCACAATTTCTTCCTCCAGCGTTTTCTCAGCTCCTGGCATTTCCCAGACAATGGGCTGGGATTGCAGCTCGTGCTTCTGTCTGCAGGGTCTGAATGGATGTGGGAATAGATCCTTTTTTATTGTATTGCCTGCTTATCTCTGGCAGCTCCCAGGGAACGGCATTGCCCAAGCAGGGATCTGGATTCACCACCAGCCTTGAATGGCTGATTTACCCCAGGGCAGGACAAAGCTGTGACCTTCCCGTGTGAAAGTACCAGCAACTCATTGCACTGCCTCAAAATTGACTCCAACAGAAGTTCCATCCCAAACACTCAGCTGTGGAACATTAGAATCATTTAGGCGGGGAAAAACCTTGAAATTCTGTATGCAGAGAATGAATTTCTCAACTCTTATTGCAGGAAACCAAAGTGTCACAGGTGTTTCCACCCAAGGTGTGGGCCAGGCCTGTGTTGGTCTCTCACTGAGACACAGCCCTGGGTACATTTAGGTGCTTTCCTGAACTGAAATGGGACTTTTTCCCCCCATGGATTCTAAGTCAGGTCATAACAAGAAAAAGGTTCCAGGACAGAAGCTCAGGAAGGGCTCTGGGAGAGCGTGGTTTGGGTAAAACCAACCTGTGCTGCTGTGAATGTACAAAACAAGGGGTGCCAGTGCCCGGGGGAAGCCAGGGAAGGAGGATCCCAGCCTGGAGCTGCTCCCTGGGGCTGGGTGGCCTCAGCTTTGCCAGTTTGGGGGCACAATGGGACCTTTGGCCGTGTCCATGTCCTGCCTGGTGGCCACCAAGGACCCTCAGTCCCTCTCTGCCAGGAGCTCTATGGAAACCCCGCTGGACATCGTTATTTATGGCATTTCTGTCACCCTGGAAACAAAGTAGCTGCTCCCAGACGTGACTTTTACCACAGCTAATTATATCATTAGTGTCAGGGCCACTTAACCACGGCCACATCCCTTCCCTGGGCTGGTGCTGCCCATGTTTCCATGGGAATGACCCAGCTCCACACCTGGGATGTGACAGGGCCAGGGTGAGGTGTCACAGCTCTCTGCCACTCCTCCCAGGGCAGGCTTGCTGGCTGATCCAGTCCCGCACTGGCTAAAAAAAGGACTATTTGGAGAGCAAGAAGCTGCTGATGGATTCACGCTGGTTTATTGAGTGCTCTGGCCTGGAACATTCCTGGTGCCATCCCCGAGTGTGGGACTTGAGCAGCTCTCCCACCTCAGAACCCACTGAAGCAAAAGGATTCATTCAATAAAAGATCATTATAAAAAAAAAAAAAGAGCAAAGTGAAAGCTTTCCTCCCTCTTTCCCAGGGCTTCCAGCTCAGCCCCAGCAATGCTGATCAGCACTTTAAGGTTTCAGAATGACTCACAGGAGCTTTTGGTGGGTGTCCAAACCATTCATTGCCTGGCACAAGCCACTGGTTCCATGGGGAGGGTGACTGTGCCCAAGAGCCAGGGCCAGCCAGGATCTGCTGCATCCAGAGCCTGCCAGGCTCCTGGGATCCACAGGCAGGCAGGAAAACGCTGCTGTTTTCCTCCTCAGTTGTTCATACCTGGGGCCAAATCACTGCTGATGAGGTTTTGTGGGGATTAACAGCATTAGAGCCTCACACTCACAGACAATATCAGCTTTAGGTTCTGACTGAGCAGCAAACAGCTCTGTAAAGAGCTAACAAATGATGCTTAGAATAAAAAATACACTGAATTATTAAATTCCCGCCCTGAAGGCTGCACAGGTTGGCTCTGCAGACTTTTGGAGCTGTTTCCTCCAGGATCAGCCCTGCTGGGGGGTCTGGGGCTGATCATCAGCACCCAGCTGCTCCACAGAGGAGCTGTCACCATGAGTGGCAGGGGCTGGCAGCGTTTTGGGGGTGATCAGTGTGTTTTGAGAGGCTGATCCCTCCCCAGGCTGCAGGTGGGAGTTTCTGAATGAGGGGAAATAGGAGGGGGGTGGATGGGCACGTTAAAGGTGAAAACTGAAAACGGTGCTTGTGGATTTAGAGAAATCAGCTTAAAATAATAAAAATGGCTAAAAAGCCACAGAGAACCACATGATTCTGGTTCCTCTCACCTGGGAGAGATGGGTGGCTTTGTGAGCAGGGGATAACCAACAGATCCAGCGCTGCTGGAGGCACAGCTTTAAGCAGGGAAAATGGAAACCATGGGGAGATGGATGTTGTGGAAAAGTGCCCAAAGCCCTGAGAACAAGCCCTGGTGAATAACTTTCAGCAAAGACAAGCAGTGCAGTTGGGGACTGTATTTCTGGGGTTCAGCTCCATGGCTTAAATGGTTTTTCCCCTTTTGGTGATGCTTCTGTTCATCCCCTGTGCCCATCACCCCACGTGGAACACCCCTGGACCCAGCCATGCCCCCACCTCTGACATTCCTCTACAGCCACTGCAGTTCTTGGGGTTCCTCTGCCTGCTCTCTGCTGTTTCTTGCTCCAAAGCAGAAAAAACCTGGCAAAATGACGTGTCTTTGCAGAGGAAACAATGTCAAAATTACCTGACTCCAGACTGGAAATAAAAGGAAGCAGGTTGCTCTTGACTGGAAATCCTTTGTTGCAAGGTTTGGGCTGGAGGGCCCAAATTCCTGTGCCCATCCCATCCCTGTGCAGCTCTGGAAAGGCAGAGGGAGCTGATGTTGGGCATTGTCACCCCAACAGCAGAGAGGGTTTGGGCTCCTCTCCCAGACTCCTGCTGGGAAAACCCCGTGGAATGTGGGGCTGCACCAGCAGAGCCTGTTCAGTGTCCTGGTTCTGCATGGACAGAGGGAATGGGGCAGGAATGGCTTCCCACTGCCACAGGGAAGGCTCAGGTGGGATATTGGAAAGAAATTCCTTCCTCAGAGGGTGGGGAGGCTCTAGAATGGATTTCCCAGAGAAGCTGTGGCTGCCCCTGGGTCCCTGGAAGTGTCCAAGGCCAGGCTGGGCAGGGCTTGGAGCACCCTGGGATAGGGGAAGGTGTCCCTGTCCATGGCAGGGGTGGAATGAGAGGGGATTTAAGCTCCCTCCAACCCAACCCATCCTGGCTCTCCATCCTGGAGCAACTCTGGCACAGACTCTGCTGCAAATCCAAGCACACTGTGGAGCAGAATTCCTGCTCCACCGAAATCCCCTGGCAGCCTCTGCCTCAGGTGCCAATTAGTTCAAACCTGACTCCAGCTGAAGAGCACCTGCTCATAAATATCCACAAATCCTCCCACATCCTGTTTGCATCATCCTCCCCGTGCTTTGGTGGGAGAGAACATGAGTAAATGACTGACTCACAAGGTCTTATTTCCCAAATTTCATGCAGTTTTCGAGTTTTCCTTGTACTTTGCATTAAGATGCTTTTATAACCTTCATTACACAGAGTGCAGACCCAAATAGCTCTTGAATTCATTAATATGGAGCAATCAATGTATTTTATTTGGCAATTATTGGGATAAACAAATGGAATATTTTGGGGCTGCTCAGATGTGCTCTGTAAGTGATGCCTCCCATTGTCCTTTAATTGTAAGGATTTGGTAAATGAGCTTTAAAGGGTCTATTAGTATTCATTAGGCAGAAGCTCCCATACATTTTCTGCAAGATTAATGAAATAGAACTGTTTCTTCTGCTGGTGACGTGGCTGAGCTGCAGCCCAGCTCAGTGCAGGTTTATTGCAGGTATCTTCTGCTGGTTCTGCCCAAATCCTGCTTGGGAAGGTTGCAGTGGCTTTTTAAGCTCCTGGCTCTGTAACAAACACAGGGGTGGGCACTCAGCAATTTTCTGAGGGTTTTCAGGGCAGAGTTCATTGCTCAGCCAGAAAATGATGCTTGAAATCCAACAGGATCTTGGAATGTTAAACCAGCGTTGCCAAACCAGCACCTTTGGGGTGACCCAGAGCTCCCCAAGGTCAACCCCAAAAGTGCAGAAGGTGCTGCCAGTGCTGGGGTGAGGGAAGAGGAGGTGACCCCTGCCCAGGGGGTGTGGGGGAATTGTGGCAGGCAGTTCTTCTCATTCTTTTTTTTAATATTATTTTACATCAAATGCAATTAAAACAGTTTGCAACTGTTATATTGTTTTTTGTTGGGTTTTGAAACATAAACCAAACTTTTATCTATTTTAAATAAAACCAGCTGCAACCAAAAGCCCAAAGAACAGCTACACGAGTCCAGAAGGATTTATAAAACCACAGATGAAGAGCTGAGGACTTTTTTCCTGGCAGATTAAGGAAAACTTGACCTGAGGAGATTTTTCAAGGGTCTTCACATGGTGGAAAATTCTTGAGGAGGTGAGGAAGATGAGGCTGAAACAGGCTGAAGGATTTATAAAACTGCAGGTGAAAAGCTGAGGACTTTTTTCCTGGCAGACTAAGGAAAATTTGACCTAAGGAGGATTTAAGGGTCTCCGCATGGTGGAAAATTCCTGAGGAGGTGAGGAAGATGGGGCTGGAACAGGTTATGCAAAGGGGTGAAAATTCCATGAGCAAACCACTCGTGGATTCATGGATTTGTAGATTTGTGGATTCATGGATTTATTAATTCATGGATTCGTGGATTTGTGGATTCATGGTTTCATGGATTCGTGGATTCAGGGATTTGTGGATTTGTGGATTCGTGGATTCATGGATTCATGGAAGAGGAGGTTCTGTGGGAACATCCCCAGCAGTGGCTTTGCAGGAGCAGGAGGGAACAAACCTTCCTGCGTCAGCCCTGGGAAACACCCACTGCCTGCAGGGTGTGAGGATATAACAAAATAAATACATTTATAATGGAGCACAGAAAAGAAAAATCACCCCAGCCACGAAGGGCGAGCTCTGCTGCCAGGAGGTTTGGTGTGGGTTTGTGGTGGAGGTGCCAGCCCGGATCCTGCAGGTGATTAATGACACGGAATTGGAAAGATCCTGCCACCAATCCCAGGGGCTGAGTGAAAAATGAGCAGGGGCAGAGAAGGGGGGAGAATGTGACAGGTTCCTTCAGCCAGAGGTTAAAAATGGCTGGGAGGAAGCGTAGTTAAAAAGCAACTCAAAACCAATCAGCAAAGCTATAAAAGAAATCAATTAAAATATAATGAGGGCTAAGACAGCCTGAATTTTCCTCTCCCAAAGTCTGATGGAATCAGCACAGGGAGTGGGGGAGTGTGGGCTCATCCTGAAGGGAAGCACTTGCTGGAACCATCAGACTGGGACAGAAGGCTGGGACAGTCAGAAGTTCATTGTCCCATCAGGCTGGGACAGAAGTTCATTGTCGGGGATTCTTTATGGCAGAGGAGAATGCCACCCCGAGCCACAGCAAACTGTGGGATTTGGCTCTAAATCCCCGTGGAAATGGCAGGAGCCTCGTTCATTATCCAGAGGATCTGTTTAATGAAGAAGGGAACAGGTCAAGCAGCTGATGGCTCTATATAAATATTTAAATGGCACCAGAGCAGCCCAGCATTTGTGTTGGCTAAATAAATGGAATTGGCCTTTCCCACCTTGAATTTGTGGCTTGGTAAATATTTGGGGTGCTGAGCCAGCGAGGACAGAGTTTGGGAACAAACCCACACCAGGCACCGACTTTGAGAGCAAACAGCTCCGGGCTCCCACTCCGAGGGAAGAAATGATTGCTGCTTTCTGGTAAAGTCTGAATAATGAAGGATTTAGTAAATTTGTTGCTTAAAGGCATCTGAAATTACAGATAAATGATGCAAACAGAAACCTTATTGATCTTTTGATCCGTGCCAGGGTCAGGCGAGGACGGGCAGCTCCCTGTTTATGGCACTGAAGTTATTGATGGAGAGGCAGAGTCCAGCCTGCTCTCCCTGGCCAGCAGGAGCTCTGCTGGGTTTCATGGCCTTTGGGGCACCCTGAGAATTCCACGCAGGGCCTGGATGGGCTGGGGAGGTGAGGCACCAATGAGTCAGGGCTTTTCCTGAGGCACAAGCACCTCCTCCTGCTTCTCAAGGGCAGAGCCACCCATCGATCCAATTCCCACCCAACCCGGGGGTTTTGCAGGCTCCACTCAAGGCAAAACCTCTCCAATGAGTGTTTTTTCTGTCCCCCCAGCCCACGCAGAGCAGGGCAGAGGCTCAGCAGCACCGGCCAGGAGTAGAAACTCTCCTCAGCAGGGCTTGAACTGCCTGCACTTCCCCAGGAATCACTGCAGGAGCCCCAGGGAGCTGGGAAGGGACAAATCCCAGCTGGAATTTCTGGCTGAGCTGTCTGGTGGCAGCTGGGAGGGGAGCAGGGTCAGAGCCACGAGCAGGGAGTGCCCAAGTGGTTTCCCTATAAAGCAAATTTAAATTGGATAGTTTTACACCCAATGGAAAATAAAAGGGATTTGGTGGAATCACAGAGTGGTTTGGGTGGGAAGGGATGGTAAAGATCATCTCATTGCACCCCTGCCATGGCAGGGACACCTTCCACTGTCCCAGGGTGCTCCAAGCCCTGTCCAGCCCGGCCTTGGACACTCCAGGGATGGAACAGCCACAGCTTCTCTGGGAAATCCCTTCCAGGCCTCCCCACCCTCACAGGGAGCAATTCCCTCCTTTATAAATCCTCAACTCCCCAAAACAGAGCCCAGCACAACCTCCTGTAACAGCCCAGGGACCGGAGAAATGGAACTCAAACCAACACAAACCTCTTCACCCAAGCCCTGGCCTGACCAAGGCAACACAAACATTTATTGAGGGAATAAAACTGTGTGACCACTGAAATAAATATTCCCCCAGCAGCTTTATTGGGAACAGGATTTACCCACTGGGTAAGGCAGGAAGGTTTGGCAAGGAAACATCTTTCCCATCCCCTCTCCTTGGGGGCTCACCTTGCTGGGATAAGAACGGGGAATTGCTGGATATTGATTGAAATCCTGCAGCTCGTTTTGCATCAGAGCAGCTTTGCCAGCTCCAGCCAATTATCCATTTTAAACCTCAACCAGAATTACTTTTAGGGCTGGGAAGGAGGGGCCTGGATCACAATAATGATCAAACCTGGTCCTGGCTGCTGTGGGCGTGGGGATCTCCCCATGGCCCCACAAACAGGGAAAGCAAATGTGCCAAACCTGGGGGAATCCTGAGAGTGCCCACAGGTCCGGCTCCTCCCTGCCCAGGCTGCCACAATCAGGGATTTGGGACTGAAGAAAAATGTGAATCTACACTGGGTGATAGAAAAATGAGATTTCCTCTGAAATGAGCCTTCCCAGCTCTATGAGGTGTGGAAAAAATTCACTCTGAAGAGGAGAAAACTGAGCCCTCATCATTGTGAACGCTGCTCAGGGGCGTCGGCGAGAGCTCTGCTGCAGTCACAGATAAACGAACACAGTAATGCAATATTGATAAATGAGCACAATTATGGGATATTGCTGTGCAAATGGAGGGAGCAGAGACACAGCATTCAAATGAGCAATCCCTGCCAGGTGGAAAACGCTGCCCAAGGTGGGTTTGCAGTGCCTGGGGACTCTGTGTCATCCCAGGCCACGTTTCCAGGTGGGCTGGGACAGATAAACGTCTCCTCCTTGGCTTGGCATGAGGGGCTGGAGGCTCTGTTTTGGCATTTAAATGGGACGTGGGAAGTAAATAGACAGGGAATGATCCTGGATGGCACCCAGGAGGCTTCTCCCACTCCTCCTCCTCTGGCCCCACTCCGAGTTCATCCAAGGTTTCCCTCCCAGCTAAACCCAAACTCTGCCACCTGAGCTATGAACATTGAGGGGTTTTTTACACCAGTCTCCCCCTTTCCCACTGCTGCATATTTTCAGGAACGTCAAATCCTACAAAATGTTTACAGCTGGGTTAACACACACCTTTTATAAAGAGAAAATCCTGCACTCTCCATATCAGGTTGTTTGTGCTGGGGGGACATCAAAGGAATGCAGTGGAGTTTCACCACAGGGGAGCAAAGGAGAGCTCAGGAATTGCCTGTGGGGAGGGAATTTGCATCTTTCAGCCCCGAACAGCTCAGACCTGTGCCCAAAAAGAACAACCCCACATCCTCAAGTGAGTGTCTGCAGCAGCCAAATCCTGGCTGTTTCGGCCAGAAATGGTTAATTTTCCAGTTGTGGGACCTGCAGGTGGCAGCCTGGATGTGGCACTGCCAACAGCAGCTGGCAGGGGAGATGGGATGACCCCAGATCACCTCTGCCACACAAGAATAATTTGGGGTCCAATTCATCACTTGAGGGGTGTTTGCTGTTTCTCCCATCCTTTAATTCCCCCTAAAAACAGTTTCCTGGCCCAGGTTTTGGGGGCTGTGAGTGCTCAGAGGATTTAGAGGTTTGCATCCTCTGGAGAAGGATCCGTTCTGCTCATTCCGAGCTGGAATTGGGATTTAAGCCACTCCTGGAACCCAGAGGTGTTTTCTATGTGTTTTTATCTGCCCAGGTCCCCTGGCAGGTAACCAGGGACAAGTTTTGAGCATTCCCAGCTCTTTTCAGGGACCACAGCTTTTTGCAGATTCCTTGCTTTGTTTTTCAGGAACACCAGGGTTGGATTGGCTCAAACAAAAGGATGGCAGAGCAAAACCGAAAAGGACATTTGCCTGCAGAGCCAGCCAGGAGCCAACTCTGCACCCAGGACACAAACAAGAAAACTTCAATGAATTAATTATGATTTGCATAGACTGAAGGCAAAGATCAACCAGAGACCTTTAGAAGAGCTCCCCTTCCCAGGGCTGGGAGAAAGGCCAGGAGAGAGGGGAGAACCTTCCCCCAACCTCTCCTTTATTTACTCAGAACACCTGGCAGCAATTTCTTGCAGGACATAATTAGCTTTTAATTAGCAGACAGGTCATTTGTCACTGAACCTGGTGAGCAGCACTGGGTGCTCCAGCTGCAGCTCTGGGCATCCTGGCCTGGCTTGGCGAGGGACCTTTGCTCCCAGGAGCTGAGGTTGTGTTTGAGGCAGTGCCTGCAACTAAAAAAAAATTTTTAAAAAGTTATTTCTGTATGAAATCCCGTGGCATTGATAAGGCTGAGGTGGTTTTTATCTGCTGTAATGAGCTGTTTCCCAGGGGCTGCTGTGGTGGGGATTCTCTGTGGAGAAAATGAGGGGAGAAAGGGGCAGGGCTGCTCCAGGGGGTGGTCAGGAGCAGGGAGAGGGGATTTTTGGAGAGCTGCCGCCTGCTTGGATGTTTTGTCACCTTGTTCAGCTGTGCCCACATGGTCTGAGCTGTGCTTTGGGGCTTGGACTGGTCATTAAGGGAATTTCTGCCCCGGATCTGTGTCAGCAGAGTGGGGAGTGCTCAGACTGGGGGTTTGCCAGAGCTCCCTGGGGGTGTCACAGGTGAGCAAGAGGATTTTTACCTGCCCTGCCCTGTCCTGCTGCTCTGGGGGATTGATGGAAAATCCCAGCGTGGAGAAGAGCTCTGGGCAAGGATGAGGCTGTTTAAGGAATTTGTTAATCACTGAGGAGAGCGGACCTGGGCACCGATGGCTTTCCCAGGTGCCTGCTCAGAAAATATCCTCAGAATGTGAGTTAAAAATCCCGAATTAAGGTGCCTGCTCATCCATCTGATTCACCCAAACTCTTAGATTTTCTCTTGGGTTTCTGTGGGAGAAAAAGCCGAGTAAATATTTCATAGGATGGTTAGGAAGGGTCAATGTGCTTAAGGCAAATCACATTAGGGGGTTATTGCCTTCCTCTGGGGTGGCTCTGGAACAAAATGCTCCTCCCCCGACCCCCTGCCCCAGGCAAGGGCTCCTTCAAGGAGGAAAGCCAAACACAAACTTTGGGCAATGCCACGGAGAACTTTCTTTGCTGATAGCTCGGGGCAGCAAAATGCTTCCTGACACACATTGATTCAGCAGAAAGTCCACGATATAGAACAATGCCACTTGGTCGTTTTATATCCAATTATTTCTGCTCCACGTCCTGGGGGTTTCCCAGCTGAGCAGAGCTGCCTGCACTTTTTAGTGCTTAAAGGACATGGGTGCTGCTGGTCCTGGAGGAGCAGCTGAAATCCTGCAGCCTAGGCTGGCCAAGAAGTCTCACGGCCAAAATGCCCTTTGCTCACCCCTGGGATGCTCCAAAAAGTGGCTGCTCCCTTGATTTCCCTGGTCTTCTCTGTGCAGGAAGCCAAGCTGGGATGTTCCCTAAATCCCTGGGTCAGGGCTGAGGGCTCGGGTGAATCTGATTTTCTGCACAGATCACCCCTCACCTGGAATTCAGCTGCTCTCACCTGGAATAGCTGCAGAGGCTCCAAACACAAATAGCCCACATAATGAGCTTTAGAAATTAATTGTTATTGATGCTCGAAAGACGCTGTGCTCATGACCATCATTCCAATTAAAATTTTCTGCACCTAAAATCTGAGACTTGAATTAAATTAAAAAAACTAGTGGTGTAGAAGGCTCCTGTGTGCCACTCCCAGCACCTCATGAGTTGTTCTTCATGCAGACGGGATTTGAAAATAATTTTAGGCTGAAGGAGGAAAGTTTAAATGAGATATGAGGAGGAAATTCCTCCCTCTGAAGGTGGGGAGGCCCTGGAATGGATTTCCCAGAGAAGCTGTGACTGCCCCATCCCTGGCAGTGCCCAAGGCCAGGCTGGATGGGGCTTGGGGCAACCTGGGACAGTGGGAGCTGTCCCTGCCCGTGCAGGGGTGGAACAGGTGATCTCCAAGGTCCCTTCCATCCCAAACCGTGCTGGGATTCCATGGAATGGCTGGAGAAGGTGTGGGGTGAGAACACCTGGAGCCATCACGGGAAACAGCGTGGCCCATCCGATGTTTTTGTGCCACCAAGGAAAACCCATTTCAGATCCCAACATCCAGAGCTGCTCCTTGCAGGTGGCAGATCCCCTGCACTTCCCCCTTCCCTCCCAGCCCACAGACACCAAAGCCGTGCGGTGCAGAGGAGCTGCATTCCCGGGAGCCGATCCCTTTCTTTCCCACATCCCAAGGATTATTTTCCGCGGCTCCTCGCCCTGGCTGCCGGGCCGTCATTGCCATGCAGAGCACGGGCTCTTTAGGAGCTGTTACCATTCATTAACACTCCAGGTCCTCCCGCAGCGCCAACCTCTCCCGGCTCCTTGTCATTCCCTCCGTGACACCGGTGCCACCGGCAGCCGAATTCCGACGGTGGCACCGCCGGGTGACATCAGAGCCTGCGTCACCCGGGTCCTTCACAGTTGTCCCTGGAGACACCAGGAGTCTGGGGCGGTGATTATTTCGGTTGCTCTCCAGCTCCGGAGGTTTGTGAAGGGTTTCAGGCTCGCTGTCCTGCGCGGGGCCGTTGTCATGGGGACCGGGGGGATGCTGGGCACCAGCCCGGCTCCCCTTCCCGGAGGATGGAGAGGGTGGTTACCCGTGGAATGTTGCCACACCTGAGGCATGTTTTAAACATGAAAAAACAGGGAAATCTTCTCTGTAAAAGACTTGAAATTTCTTGCTTGAGCCTGATTCCGGGTTTTTGTTATTTTCATAAATCACCGAATGGTTTGGGTTGGAAGGGACCTCAAAATGATCCAGTTCCAAGCCATGGGCAGGGACTTCTCTCACTCTGTAGATTAAATACAAGGATTCGATGCCTAATCCTGGGACTGGACTAAACTTCCCATGGATGGAGTCCTTGTGGAGCAAACCTGAGCTGGGGCTCCTCTGTGCTGTTCCCTGGGACAAATTCACCTCCCTGCTCAGGAGATCATCACTCCTGTGACCACACATTGTCCCAGCCGGATGGAGGCTCCAAAACCCAGAGCTCCACCCGCTGAGGGTGCAAGGAAAGGTCCAGAGGGGGAAATCCCAGTCCCCCACCCAGCTGGGATCCCTCTCCATCCCAGCAGGAAAGCACAATTTACCTTCCAAACAACCGCAGGACTTTCTGCTGCAATGCCGAGTGTCCCACGTGTCCTGGTGGAGCACGGACAGTGTCTCTGCACTTTTGGGCAGGTCACCCTTCTGACCTGGTTTTTTCCAGAGCAGCTCAGCTGACTTGTCCTGCTGGACAGCGAGTCCCACACAACCTGTTCGTGGAGTCACTGCATTCATTAAGCACAAAGAAACTGAAAGAATATAAATTTTGCATTATCTATTTACTCACATCTCCCGGACCAATTGTTTATTTTGGTGGACTTCCAATGCCCTGGGCAGACAGGTCACTGGAGCCACTAATGACATTTCTTCCTCCTCTGCTCTGCCTGTAGTTATTATCTTTCTCTCCCTTTTATCTCTTCTTTTCTGTAGTAATAAAGTTCTGGTTCTCCAGAGGTAGCTCAGGATTTCTGACCTGCAAGAGGGATGCCCACGGGGATGCGCTGCCACCAAAGCAGGAGACATCTGCAGCTGAATTTTAATGGCATGTTGTCAATTCAACAACAAATCTGCTTTTTCTTGCTGGCCAGATGAGAACTTCCAGGCAGGGGGGGGTTGGTGACAGAGGGAATCAGGAGAGCTGCTGCCCAGGGACTCTCTGTGGGCACCAGTTGTTCGTGGGCTGGATGAAGTGAGAGGAGATGGATCTTGCCCACAGAATTTCCCTGGATCCCCCTTGCTGCAGGGTCCAAGGGGAGGGAGTGGTGATGATGGAAAATGTCTTTATGTTGTCACATTTCACCTCATGAGCTGCAGAGTGTGGGACCCTGGAGAGCACCTCCCTGCTGGTGGGTTTTATGTCCCCTCAGAGGGGTCACCAGGTCCAGATCACTTCAGATGGGTCACCAGGCCCAGATCCCTTCAGATGGGCACAGGATCATCCCCAAGCCCCTCTCCCTGCCCTCCAGGAGCTGCTGGATCTGTCAGAGCAGAGAACCTTGGCAGAGGCACCACTTCAGCCCCACTCCTGGTTGCTTCCAGGCACTTTGGGAGCTCATCTCCTTTCTGGGCTGCTTCTGATCACCCTGAGCCTTCTGAGGAGCAGCAAAAGCTCCTGCTGAGGTGATTCCAGCCTGGAAATGCCTCAGGAAAAGGTCACCTTCCTTTTCTGGATCCTGGACTGCCCCAGGCTGCCAATTTTAGCAGGGTCAGAGCTGAGGGTTTGTGCTTGCTCACCTTTCAACCCCTGGTGCTCCATCAACACCCAGGGCTCGACCTTAGAGCATCCCAATCGATATCTCCTTGGATCTGCATTGCACAGAAAACAGATCAAATCTCCCAGCCCCCTAAAGGATGTTGATCTCAGGGAAATTAGGGAAGGCCAAGCAGCTCCTTTGTGTTTTTCTACGAGCAGACAGATGTTAATCCTTAATGAATTATGTTTGCCTGAATCCAGGAGCACCGTTTATCCCTTGTGACCTTTGCTGAGCTGAGTTATTAAGTGTTATAAATAACTACTCTTAATATGCAGGCAGTGTCCGAGTGCTTTTTGTACTGATTCAGGAACAATCACAAACTAATTCCCCATGAATAATTCCTGAGATATCCGAATAAAAAGAAGACTGCGTTTGCCTATCTGCCCAGAAGGAACTCATCTCCCTGAAAAATATCCTGGTGTGCAAACTGCATCAGTCAATGGCTTCAGCACAGTCACTCTCACAAGAAATTATGCTAATCCATGTGGGAGATTTCATTTTCCACCCAAAAGAATGGAGGCACAGCAAGGCACAGGACAGCCCGAACGACTGCAGGGAGAGGTGCTGCCCTGAGAAACAAATTGCAGGATCTACTCAAATAAATCAGGGTTTGTTAGGGGGAAATATTAGGCAGGTTTGAATCAGATACAGCCATGGACAAGTATTCAATAAAAAAACAGAATGCAGGATTTAATTAGAGCATGCAGGTGTTGTGTTACATGTGGGGGACTCGCTGGGCTTGGCTACTGAAAAATAATCACTTGGAAATATCCAAGGGAAAATCACAGAATCCCAGGATGGTTGGAAAGGACCTTAAAGTTCATCTCACTCCATTCCCTGCCATGGGCAGGGACACCTTCCATTATCCCAGCTCCAAGCCCAGTCCAACCAAAATAGCTGGAATTCAACTTAAAATCTCATGGCTGATTCATCCCACACATCCCCAAAACCAACAGGGTGGAAAATGATGCAAAAATCCTGGGATTCTGTGATTTCTGGGCTATTTGATTTTGGATTCAGTGAGGACTTGGAGAAGCTCAGCGTGGCCCTGTCCCCAGGCACCTGAGGTGACCTCAGAGCTGAAATCCAGAGTTTGCTCCTCACCAGGTGAGACAAACCCCGTGCCAGCACCCAACACTGAATATTTCAGCAGTGGGGATGTGATGCCTTGGCCAAAACACCGAGTCCTTAATTGCCAGCTCTCAATGTTGTCCTTGTTTGAATAAGACCATCAAGCTGTGCTTTAAAGCAGCTTTTCCGTCAAAGGAAGATACAAATATTCTCATGTCTGCAAAGGATCCCATCAGCTGAAAAAATCATGAGGAAGCCTCGCCTGAATGAAGCCTGGGCTGGGTTGTGAATCTTTAATGTGCATTTCTGCAGCTCCTTTCAACACTCAGCAAATTCACATTCTCTTTGACAGAGTAGACATTTTCATGAAGTATTTATAGCAGCCAAGCAAAATAACCCGATTTCCTTTTTAACGGAGGTTTTTGGGAGGCAGCTCCCAGATCCCAGTCTTCCTTATTTACACTGTAAACAGCAAAAAGATCAAATAATAAAATGGAACTGCAATTACACTGGTTTTTCCAGTGGAGAATACCTTCTTTTGTGAGAAGATCTGGATAAATTCTGGCTCTTCTGTACAGCTCAATTATTTATGAGTCAGGAGGAGAAGGGAGAATCAGGAAAGGCTGAGGGAGGAGGAAAAAGCAAACCCAAACACGTTCCTGTGTCATCAAAACACAGCCCATCCCCTGGGCACATCCCAGCCTGGGGAGGAGGGTTTGTTCTCCAGGGAAAATGGCTTGGATCCATCAATTGATAAAATTCTCTGCATGGCACAAATGGCAGAAAAGCAGAGGAGAGGAAAATTCTCCATCCTGTGGGTGGGTTCCTTTCACTTGGTGGAAAAAGTCCTGGTGGCCTCGGGGGGGCAGCTCCTCAATGTTCCTTCTCCTGGTGCTGTCCCTCCCAACACCACAAAAATTCCAGGCTTTACACTGAATTTCTCTGTTTCCTGCAGGCCTGTGACTCACTGTGACTCTGCTGCCTTTAAAGGGGCTGGGTTTCCCCAGTGGCAGAAAGATGAGATCCTACAGAAGTGAATCCTCTGCTCCAGCTTCTGCGTTTCAGAAGCCACTTGATATTTCCCAGTGCAAATAACTCCAATAAATGTGGCTTGCTGGCCAATTTAGCAAGAAGAGTGTTTGTGGTGAGGTCAGTGCAAGGCAAATAAGCAGGTTTCAGTAAAATGACTCGTGACATTTCATAGGAATTATTAAAAACTCATAATCGAGTGTTGCTTCCCACTAATTGCCCAAATTCCCATTGCTTCCTTCAGGGGTTTCACCTGTCAGACCTTTAAAAAATATGCAAGGAGCTTAGAGAAGATGTTTGTTACGATTGATTGGATGCAGATGTCTATAAAAAATGGAAAATGGGAAAAGGAGAGCAATATCTCTGAGTTTTCCTGCCTTTTACGGGCAGCAGAAGACCCGGCTGCCGTCGTTCCTCTGCCTGAAGGCAAAGCTTTCCATTACCAGGGAATCAGTCACACGGGCAGGGAAAGAGATAAAAATGGGTCTTTGTACAATGTTCAGCTGAGGTAATTAATTGGGGATTGATTCAGGAGGATCCAACTCATTTGAAGGCTGTGGTGATAAAATCCTCACAATGGGACGGGGCAGGAGAAATCCCAGCCTGGCTCCAGAACGAGCTCTGGGGGTGGGAGCAGCCCCAAGGCTTTCCCAAATTTCCAAAGCTGGGAATTCTCTGGTTAACTCTCAGGAGTGGCACTTCTGTCCCCACTTTATCTCCATTTCACCTTGGAGGGCTGAGGCTGCATCCTCATGCCTGGTTCTGCCGGGATGGGGCCTTCAAAAGCATGTAAACTGTAATTATTCATGAACCACTTCCATGAGCCACGGGAGGTTTTTTCCATCTACACAATTTTCCCTGCTCTGAAATATGATCCAGTCAGTGCTGTGCTGTCCCAGGGCCCTCCTGTCCCTCCCTGTAATCCTGATGGAAAAATTGGTGCCACCTACTCCTGGTTTTCCAGCCCAGGATCCCTGGAACACTGAGACCATCACTGCTCTGCAGTCTCAGCCTCCTGCCTCTCCTTCCCTTTTCCATGCAGCTCTGCTGTCCCTCTAATTGGGAATTCCTCCATCAATTAAACACTGTCCTTTTTTTCCTCTTCTAAGCCACCCAGGGCCGTGGCTTCACCAGCCTGAAATATTCCCTTTAATCCCCACTTTTGACCCAATTATGGACCAAGAATTCTGATGGGCAGAGCAGCTTCCCTGCTGCTGGTGCTGAAAGGATGGATCCACCCCTCCCATCTCCAGGACCAGGATGGGAGCTGGGATCCTCTCACTCATCTGGAACCTGGAGCTGGAAAAGAGACAAAACCCAGGCAGTGAAGTCCTGCTGCAGAATTTAATATTCCCCCTGCCAGTTTTAAAGGTTTTGCTACAAAGCAATGTTCCTTGGCCCTGTTGTTCCATAATTAAAGGGGTTTTTAAGGCTGTTTTTCCATATTCCACTGTTCTACCAGGCACACAGAGAACTGGACTGGAGCAACAGCTTTTTGTGTTTTATGTACAGCAGGGCTTGCCTGTGTATTTTATTCCCAGCCTTGGCGGCTCAAAGCCATTTTCAGGATTTCTACTGAGTTAAATTTAAAAAATAATGAAGTTTCGTGTCGGCCCCTGGGGGAAGTAGAGGTGGAAATAACGAATCCATGAATATTCTGTGTGCTCCATGAAATGGTGACGGAGAGGAGGAGGCAAAACCTGGCACAAAACTTCCTGTGGAATCTCCTCCTGAATTCCCTGAGCCCTCTGGATACCCAGGAGAACCCCAGAGTAATCCTGACTCTCATATTTTGTCTGCCTGATATTCTTCCTTCGCCCTCGGCTGTTTGGTGTTAGAAATGTGGTTTTTGCCAAATCTTGGGTAAAAAAACCACATTAAAGGAGAGCTCCTGCACGTGGAGTCCTACAGTTGATTCGGGCTGTTTCTGTGTAAACTTTTCTAGGTTTGAATTTAATTTGGGTATGATTTGAATTTGTATTTTCTGCGTTTTGAATTGTACAGAAAATGTAAAAAATCGACCTCTCGATTAATCACAGCTCCCCCAAATGCTAACAAATTAAAATGTGGCTGTTTTTGCAGGCAAAGGAGTGGTTTTGCAGCTCTGAGTAATAAAATAGCTCAGACAGAGCTAAGGGCCTCTCTCCAGAGGCAGCAGAGTCATTCCTGCCCTCCAACTTTATAGATCTTTATTTTTATTAGGTCTTTATTCAATGAAATAAAACCCCCACACTCACACAGAGTCAGCACAGAGACAAAACCCCAGGAAAGTCTATTTTAAATATGAAATCAATGCAATTTTGCACCACAACCCTTCTTCCCAGCCTTCCCCAAAATCTGCTTGGAAGGATAAATTTCAGGTGGGACACTGTGGCTGGGAGCAGTGCTGGGTAGAGGATATTTTTATATATGAAATTCTGTATTTTATCATGGATTCGTGGGTGCTGTGCCACTGATTCCCACAAATCTCATGTCCCATCTGAGCTCTTGGGGATCAGCATCCCTGGATCCCTGCATCCCTTGCCAGGCTTATTTAATACATTAAATCCTTCCCTGCCAAGCATAACACTTGGTTTTAATTTTAATTTTTAATTTTAATTTTAATTTTAATTTTAATTTTATTTTTAATTTTTTAATTTTTAATTTTTTGTTTTCTTGGGGAGGTCCCAGGTGCTGCCAGGAGATGGGATTTTCCTGGCCAGGCAATAACATGGGTGAATATTTCCTGAATATTTGCTTGATGACCCCAGGACCTGGAATTGCTCGGGAAGGGATGAATAAAGTTCTCCTCTCTCATTTTCCTGGCTCTCAGTAGCCAGAGGAATGATTTGTGCACTTTGAGTCAGGCTCTAATGGCCTTTAATGGGCTCCCCTAATGGGAAATAAACAGATCAGGGTCAAAGCCTTTGTCTGGTGCTCACCACTGATATCACTCCAGCAGGAAAGAATTTCAAATCCAGCAGGTTCCCTCTCAGACACCACAGCACAAAGGTGGTTTGGGAGCTAAAAATGAGCTTTATTTGCCCACTGAGGAAGCTTTAACCTATCGATCCAGGGCACAGCATCACGTGTGGCAAAGATCCCCCTGGGAATTCCAGGGCTGGATTTGGGATTAAAGGATTTAATTCCACATTTACCACACTCACACGGAGCCTCTGCAGCTCTCCCTGCCTTCAAACGTGTTTTCCCTGGTGGCTGCATGAATTGTGCCCATTGTTTCCCTGCCAGGGAAGAGCAAAACGCGTTCCCACATGGGAATTATTTGCCATTTTATGAATAAAATTATGCCATTGTACCCAGCAAAAGGGCATTTGCTCTGCTTCTCATCACTCCCAGATTTCCCCCTTCCAGTGCAGTTTCACAGCACCACATCCAGGCTTTTTTTCCCATTGTTAATGGGGAAAAGAGGGAAAAACACCACACCCGGGGTAAATCCCAATCCTGCCCTTCTGCAGAAACCCCAGCCCAGAAACAAAACTACCACCAAAAAAAAAAAAAAATCCCATTTTTGCCCCATTTTGCTCCTGATACAAAGATATTTTCCAAGAAAACAAGCAAATAGGAAGGAGCAGTGCCCACTACAGCCAACCTGCCATGTTTTGAAGGGTGAAAAACCATCTGCCATGAGGAAAATTAACCTTTTTATTTTCCTTTTGCCCTCCTCAATGGTTCCTCAAAGTCACTCGAAGTTTTGAGGGTAAAAATTTCTTCCTCAGCAAAGCCTTGGACCATCCCAGTTCTGAGGGATGTTTATGGCCAAGCTATAAAGTGGTGGTAATGGAAATGTTGATAATCTTCAGCCACAGTGGTCCCAGCTGGCCCCTCTGATAATAAATTATATAAAATGAGGATTTAAACGGACTCTCTGATTCACCAGGGCAATCTGCAACAGAGTGGTGAAAACAAGTTGGATTTTCAGCCCTGTCACGTATTTTTTTTTCCCAGTTTTTATTTTGATCTGGTGGCTGGAATATTTTAGATTAGTGTTGGGGAGGCGTTAAGATTTTATATTGTGAATATTACAGTGGATTTGAGTCTTTAATATTCTTCTCTTTAAACCTTTCCTCTGCTTAGCTCAGGAAATTGGAGAATTATGGTGCAGAAATGACACAGAAAACATTGTTCTGTGGTGCACCAGCAAAACGAGCAGCTGAAATTTATCTCAGTGCTGGCTGCACTCTTGTAATCAATTCAGCTTTGTGCACACGGGAAAATGTTCCCTTTGGGAATGTGCTCCACATCAGATTTTCCCCGTCCTGGGAGGGATCAATAGTGACCCAAAGCAGCCAGCAGATGGATGTTGCCCTCCACAGCCCGTTCAGACGTTCCAAATTTAAAGTTCTTTTGGCTAAACGAGTCAAAATGCTTTAATATCCTGGGAAAACAAACAAAAAAACCAAACAAAAACCCGTGGATTATCCAATTTTGGAGCAGGGAACCCCCAGATTTCCGGGCGCTGGAGCTCAGTCTCACTGCTCAGCCTATGCTAATGAGCCTCATTATTTAATGATAAACAGCAACGCTTAATTAGTGCAGCCATTAGTGCACATCAAGCCCTTTAATTAGGCCGGGGCTGGTGGGATTGAGCCGGACCGGGCTGAGCTCAGCTCAGGCTCCGCTCTGGAATTCGGCCACGGGCAAAGGCAGGGCTGGGATGCGCCAGCGGTGCCTTCGCTCCCGGCTTAATTACCCCCGGTAATCAGCGTTAATTGGCACGGGGGCGGCTCCATCTCCCCCTCGCTGCCCGGGGAGCCCCTGGCACCCTTGGGTGGGACAGGGATGGGGCGGCTGAATTCCAGAGCCGGGATCTCAGCCCGTCACTGCCTGAAAACCATCCTGGGGGCTCGGTTCCTCCCCTGCTCTCCCCGCCGCTCTTCCTCCTCTCCCCACCGCTCTTCCTCCTCCCCAATCCATCCTCGGGTCCTCCCCAATCCATCCTCGGGTCCTTCCCACGGGCACAGGGCCATGGACATCCCCTGCCGAGCTGTCCCTCCTCATCCTCAGCCTCAGGAGGGCTCTAAGTGAGGGGTTTGGAGCTTTCCGGAGGGATCCTCTGCCGGGGCTGCTCCGTGTGAGCCCGCACATGAATAATTCCCGGTGCTGTCCCCGCTGGAGACACAAATCCCTGGGATCCGCCCGGCAGATGGGCTGGGGGAGCCTCAGCAGCGTCCCCGGAGCTGCCAAGTGGCTGCTTGTGCTGTCGCTGCACGGGAGAGGAGAGCGGGGAAAATGATAAAAAATATGAAAAATGGTGGAACAGCCCACCTGGGATGGAATTACAGCTCAGTTTATCCCCGGAAGGCTAAAGGAAGGACCCTGGGGTGGAGCTCTGCGCTGAAATCGCCACTCGGGTTTTCTTTCACTCCAAAGCTTTTCTTTCACATTCACCTGCCCCAAAATTGGCTGCCCCCAAGGCCAGGAGGGTTCACTGCCTGACACTGCAGCTTTGCCAGTGTTTAAAAACCAAATTTAATCAGTGAATCAAGTATTTCATAGTTAGTTTTATTTATTACCTCACTTTCTCAAGATAAAGCTTTGAAATAGCTGAAAACTTTTACTGTAGCCTTTTATAAATTATAAATAACCATTTAAAGAATAAAACAGCAGGCCCAAATCACTCAGAAACACTTTTAGTGATGTGATAAGTGGGAGAAACAGATTGCAAGGGATTGATGAGAATTGTGGTGGCCAGGACCCAATGGGCAGGGTCTGAAGTCTGTACCTGTTCTAACACCTCCCACACACCTGGGATGTTCTGGGCTGGACGATTTCATTCCCCTTCTGCTCCTCCAGCTGGGTGATTTCCAACCTAAAGCATCCCATGAGAAGTTTCAAACCCACTAAAACAAATGGTAAATATCTGGCTTTATAACAAATCCACATTTTGCAAGTTTGAAAACTTCAAGTTTTTTTTTTGTGGAGCACATTTTCTTCTGGAACTTCGTGCTTCTGCCTTTATTCATCAGAAATGCTTTAATCTTAATTTACCATTATTCTGTGGCTGCTTTATGGAGGAGAACCACGATGCTCTCCCCCCTCCTTGCATCTGCCAGGAAGACAAAAAGCTGATGCTCTGCACCTGTCCCCAATTCACCACCAGCTGAAATTCACTCGCTCCACAAAGTGCCAGCAATGACTCAGTATGGAAATAAGACTTATTTCTTTTAAACTCTATTCTGAGGCAGCACAAGAGAGCGGGCCTGTGTTCCACAGCAGAGCAGATCTGCTGGGTCACGTCCACAATTCTCTCCCAGAGCCTCCCCAGCAGCTCGGAGACAAAAGGACAAAATTCTGATTTTCTCCCCGAGACTGAGGCGCATCTGCTCCAGTCCCTGTTTACATTTCTGGTTAAAATGCAAGAACAAAATGAAGAGGAAATGTGCAGGTCCCAAGTTACAGCCAACCTGCACTTCAGTGTTCCCAAAGTCCACCAAATTTAATAGAAATTTGTTTAACAGACCCTGCCAATGGTGATTTCCCAGAGATTGAGATCTCCATCCCTGCAGGTTGCTCAGACCTGGCTGAGCAGAGCCCCAGCTGAGCTGGGCTCATGGGATGCTCATGGGATGAGCCCCACGGTCCCTCCTGTCACCCCAGCTGGGATTTGGGTTTCCTGTTGCTGTGGATAGAGCTGAAGCCAAACCATTCCTACAGGAATTCCATGGCCTTCCCGTGCTGCCGATGGTTTTCAGCCACCAAATCTTCCCCGTGAGGGTGGGCAGGCCCTGGCACAGGGAGCCCAGAGAAGCTGTGGCTGCCCCTGGATCCCTGGAAGTGTCCAAGGCCAGGCTGGATGGGGTTTGGAGCAGCCTGGGATGGTGGAAGGTGTCCCTGCCATGGCAGGGGTGGAATGAGATGGGATTTAAGGTCCCTTCCAACCCCAAACCATCCAGGGATTCTCTGATATTGAAATAGTAAACATGGAAACATTTCAAATCTGAGCGTGCTGGGGCAAGGACCACAGAAGCTTTAAAAAAATCCCTGTAGCAAAGCTGTGGATCTCTGCTGCCCACCTGAGCCAGCCCTGCTCCCTTCTCCACTCCGACCACACAGCCACTAAATTCCAGCAGCACTTTGGGTTTCAGGTCTTCTCTCTGTTCCCTGTCTTCAAAAAAACCCATTTTGTTGTGGTGAATAAACCTCAACCATTCCTCACGGCAGAGAACACAGGGAGGTTTTGCAGCTATTTAAAAAGTGCTAATTGCTTCTTTTGGGAAAAAAGTGCCTGAATGTTCCCGTTCCAGCACTGAAGGAGCTGCTCTCCAGATTGTTTATCTTCCCTGCTCCTCTACTCCTGATATTCTCCACTTGAGTTATTCTGAGGGCTGGCAGCCTCCAAATAAAAAGAAAATTAGTAAATGATTTAAAAAGGAGCTGGTTTAGAGTTGAGCTGAGTGTAAAGCAGTGAGTAAAACAGAGTTGTACTGCAGTTATACCATCCTAGTGTGGAAAGCCATGGAAAGCCATGGAAAGCCTTTGTACCCCCACCTCAGAGAGGCACTGACACGAGTTCTTCTCTTCCCATTTGCGTGACATAAAAATAATAAATAATAATTTATAAAATTATCTAAAATTATTTATCAAATAAAATGCAGAAATATTCACCCTCTGAAGGACAAGGCTTGGGGACAAAAAGGCAGTGAAGGTTTTCAGTGTCACCCAGAGAGCAGGAAGGTGATTGCTCTTGAAAATCACTCTCAAAAACCACTCCTGCACTTTTCCCACTTCATGCTTGATTCACCTCTCTGTTAAAAAGTAAAGAGAAGTAAAAAGTGTTCTTGGTTGCTCAGATAACGACGCCAGTTAATAATTGTGATTTATGGCATTGGCTGCTCCTGTTTGGTGCCCACGATTCCATCTGGAAGTCAACACCACAAGGTCCCTGTCAGCCGATGGCTCCAAAGCTTCCCACAGGTCTCAGGTTTATTGCTGTGCTGATATTTGGGAAAGAGGAGTCACTGCTGGGGAACATGAGGGAAATGATGTCACTCAGCCACTGTAATTCTGGGAAAAATAAAAAATCCTGGGCCTTTCCTGGAGGACAGAGAGGCCACTTTATCTTCACATAAAACCAAGCGCCGCAGGATCTGTCTTGGAGACAGAGTCCTGCACGCCAGACAGAAAACTGGAGCTGTAAAACAGCTCCTCGTGACAAATGGCTCTGTGCCATTACAAACAGGAGGGGAAATTCTCTTTAAAGGTGTATTTGATACAACAGAGTTCAGCTTGACCCATTTGCTGGGCTTGAACAGTCGATTTTTTGCCTCTCAGTGTTAAACCAGCCTGGAAAACGTTGTATTCTGAGTGAAAGGCTTTATCTGAGCCTCCATGGAGATGTGGTAGTGCACAAGGATTGGCAAAATCATTAAAACAAAGCCCATTTTTAGAGAAGCAGAGGCTGATCCAGGTCACGGAGCTCAGGGGGGTGGATGTGCAACGTGAAGCCAAATTAAAAACATCCTCTGAAGTGAGGATTGCACCAGAACTGGACTTGGGGGTTGTTTAAAGCCTTGGGGATCACCTGGGTGCAAAGGTGACCAAGCAAAGGTGCCCTGTGTGCAGCCAAGCCAGGGCACTGCCATCCCCTGGATGTCCCCGCTGTCCCATCCCTGGGTGTGACCCATTCCCGAGGCTCCAGCAAGGCCAGGACAACACCCAGCTGTGCCCTGGGTCCCCTTGGAGCTTTGCAAGCAGCAGCGAGGCACCAAATCAGCCCTGGAGACGCTTCTGGCTCCTCATCCAGTGCTGGTGTGGGGTCCTGGCAGCAGTGACAGATCCAGCATTCCCACAGCGTGATGGGAACGTGCTGAGGATAAAAATGGATCATAAATCCTTCTCTTTTCTCTGCCACCCTGAGAGCTCTGCCCCCCCCAGCCAGGCACAGCCCCTAAATCCGAGTCTCTGCTTGGAAAAACAAAGATTTGTGCACTCGCAGGCTTCAGGCTCTGGGAAACAGGAATTTCCAGTCTGAGCTGCCTGGGAGGGACAGCACAAGGGGCAGGAATGGCTTCCCAGGGCCAGAGGGAAGGGTCAGGTGGGAAACTGGGAAGGAATTCCTGGCTGGGAGGGTGGGGAGGCTCTGGAATGGATTTCCCAGATTTGCTGTGGCTGCCCCTGGATCCCTGGAAGTGTCCAAGGCCAGGCTGGACAGGGCCTGGGATAGAGGGAGGTGTCCCTGCCCGTGGCACTGGATTATCTTTAAGGTCCTTTTCCAACCCAAACCATTCTGGGATTCTGTGATCCTAAATTATTCCTGGTAGATTTTGTGTGAGTTGACTGCAGGAAGAGACACGGACATAAAATTTCTTCCCTGACAGGGAGATCCAACAGCAATGTTTTATCACGGAAAACACAATTTATTTCATGCCTGTAGTGAAACACCCTTAAAAATGACCTCAAAATGAGATGTGACCTCCCCAGGCTGCCCACACAGATCAGGGACACCAAAGCTGAAGCAAACACCAAAAATGAGCTCAATTTGCAGATAAAACCCAAGGATGGAGTTTCCAGACAAGCAGTGACTCCCTGAATTTCTTGGCAGAGATCCCAACTCCTGCACAAAGGCCTGGGAGCCCAGATCTCTGTATTTTTTGGAAAGGCAGCTGCCAATATTTGTTGAACTCTATGAATAGAGGTGTTGATTCACTGGAAAAAAACAGGAGAGAAAACAAATCAAGTAAATTTAAACTGCTGACACCTTCCTGGATTGGGGAGGGAAATGTAAAAAGTGTTTTGAAGCAAGGCAATCACTTGGTAGTTTCCCCAGAAGAATGAATTTCTGATTTGACACTAAGCATATTCTTAAGAATAAAATAAGAATCAAATTACTAAGTGTGGTTTGAGAACTAAAAAACCCCCTTTTTGAAAAACTTCTGGTAATGGAAATATTGGGCAATGGTTTTCAATGCAGAAAATGCAAATACAACCCATTCAATATCTCCTTTTGAATTAAAATATCTAAATATTTTGAATGAAGAATTTATCCTTCCTCTCGTGCTGGGGAACTGGAGAAGAACAAAATGAAATCACAGTTCAACTTTCCCTTCCAATTTTGCTGATAAATGTGGAAGTCCAGAGGTTTGGCCAAAGAGGTGATTCAAATGTGAGAGAATTCAGGGAACTGAATTCCTTTTGAGATTTCAGGAAGCTTTTTAAAAGCTGCATTTATAAGAAATTCTTGTGTTTCTGGGGTTTTGTTGTGACATCAAAAATCAGCAGCCTCAGAGGGACCAAAGCTCAGGGTTTGAGCTGGAACTCACAAATTCTCAGGGTCCCTGAGCAGGAGCTGCTGGGCTGTGATAACTCAGCTCACCTTAAAAACCAGTTCTGCAGGGTGATTAATTGGCTCTGGAATTATTTACTTGTCTAAATGTCAGCAAAAGATTTTGTGTTCTTCAAAAAAAAATTCTTTTCAGTGACATCTCTTTGACTGAAAGGCTTTGCAGGCACTGCCAGCACAGTTCCAAAGGCTTTGGGCTTTTCATGCAGCTCCCTTTAACTCATTTTACCAAAAATTCCTCTTTTTGTGCCTTCCATGTGTGAGCACAGAGCAGAGCTGAGGGGCTTGAATCTTTAACTTCGCCTTTCTCTTATTCTCCCCTTTAAATGTAATTTTTTTTACGTTTCTGATGCTCATTTGGGACATAATTAAAACAGCTCTCTGTGTATATTGTTGGAATTGTTACAGCAGATTTCCACCTCTGTCACCAGCACCAGGAATATTCCTAAAGGTGCTCCAGGTGAGTCCCAGCATTTCCTTGGAAGAGAAGGGAATCTTCCCCATCCTGTTGGGTGTTCATGCCCACACTGAAATATCATTAATTATTTTGCTCTGCAGTAATTAAATCATGTCTGACACCAGGATTGAATGAAAGGCCACCAGGCAGCAGAAAAAAAATAAATTTGTAAATACATAAATCTCATTAACCACTGAAGGCATTTTTGGGAAGATCCACTCCGAGGTGTGAAGTTTCTCCTCTTTTCCTCCTCCTTAACTCCCCGTGGATCCTGGAACACAAATCAGGGACATTTTCCTGCTAATCCCACACTCAGGAGATCTGGTGGCTGCTGAAACCCCATGAGCACAGGACCATCCCCCCTGTGCTCCATGAAATCCTCTGGGAACACGTCCTGGCTGGAAGAACTGTTGGTGACACAGCTTTTTCCCTGTTTTTTTCCTTTTTTATGGATAATGATCTCCTGAGCAGCAAAACCAGTCAGGCCAGACACTGCCCAGAGGGCTGCAGGGAGGTTGTTTGCACTGAGCTGTGACAGAGGAGTGTGAAAGGACTTTAAATGTATTTTATTGAGCTTAGGTTTGCCTCAGCAGGTTTATTTCCCTCCTCTCTGGATCCTGGGAGTGTGTCAATAACTTCAGTGCTTCCCAGGACAGTAAATGTGGGGTTGGATGTGAAATGCAGAGTGTTTCCAATGGTCTGGAAGTTGTGGATTTTTTTTTTTCCTTAATGAGAATTAAATAAACGTGAACTTCCATTCATCAAAATTTGAATGGAAAAGGAATATTCATTCAGACCTCACAAATGGAAAATAAAGGAGGAACAGAGAGCACTCAGCTTGGCTCCCATAGCAATCACAGGGATGGACATTCCTGATGAGGGGTCTTCCAGGTCAAAAGACAATATGAATTTCTCAGCCTGAAAATTAAGTTTTCTACATTCCTAAAAATTTAACTCAATCAACACACTGAGAAGTCACTCCATTTCTGCTCTTCCTTAGCTTTGGGCTCCCTGCTGCAAAGAAATAACTCTCTACACTCAAGAGGTTATTGAGAAATTGTTTTATTAAAGCTCAGCCAGAAGATGAAAATAAATGTAAGGGTGGCTGAGAGCACAGGGATGAGCTGCCAGGAACTGCCAGGACACAGAGGGATCTTCCACAAAGGGTCCCAAAAAGCTCAATCAGGCTCTAATTTGAGAGGTTTTGGGAAATTCAGGTGGTGATTCAGGGGACCAGAAAAAGGGGCCACTCCAAGTTTCCAGCATTTCCAGCACGTGTGGGATATTGGCTGGTTTGGCAATGGGCAGGTTGAAGAAAAAGTCTGAAGATTCCCCAAAAAATTGTGCAAATCCCCTCCTGGTGTCAGAGCGTGGGATGAGCCATGAGGAACACCCAGCCCACAGCTGACCCTCTGCATGACAAACCAGCAGTGACCAAAATGCAACGTGAATAATCCAAAAAAACCCAAGGGAGCAGAAATTGGAGGAAGTGTGGAGAATAAGGACTGAGACATTGGGGAAGAGCCTTCACGCTGCTCCTTGGTGGCACCGAGCCAGAGTCCCCTCAGTGTAACCACAGACCTGCCAAAAATTTCAACAGGATTTCCCCCCCCCCTCTCCTTGAAACAAAAAGATGAAATGTTACATTTCTGCAGTCAGGTTCTGGGTGTTAAAACTTGGCTTTTTGTTGGCTGGGTGCTGCAATGCAGGTGCACGGTCCCCGTGATGCCATCAGGGCGTGCAGGGTCCCTGTGCCACCAGGAAAGGTGTGCGGGGTCCCCTTGCCACTGTGCAAAGGTGTTCACAGTCCCTGTGCCACCAAACAAGGTGTGCAAGGCCCCTGTGCCACCAAATCAGGTGTTCTTGGTCCCTGTGCCACCAAACAAGGTGTGCAGGGTCCCTGTGCCACCAAACAAGGTGTGAAAGGCCCCTGTGCCACCAAACAAGGTGTGCAGGGTCCCTGTGCCACCAAACATGGTGTGCAGGGTCCCTGTGCCACCAGGAAAGGTTCCTGGTCCTTGTGCTGCCAGGCGAGGTGTGAATGGTTATTCCACCACTGTGCAAGATGGAACTGGTCCCTGTGCTGCCACCCACGGTGTGCATGGTCCCTGTGCCATCAGGCAAGGTCGTGACATCCCCACGCTGCCATGTGAGGTGTGCATGGACCCTGCATCCCTCAGCAAGTTGTGCGTGGTCTCTGTGCCATCAAGGAAGGTGTAATTGTCCTTGCACTGCTGTACAAGATGTGCATGGACCTTGCATTGTGGTCCCTGCGCCATCATGGAAGGTGTCAATGTCATTGAACCATCATACAAGGTGTGCACGGTCCTTGCACCATTGTATGAGGTGTGCATGGTCCCTGCACCATTGTATGAGGTGTGCACGGTCATTGCACCATCACACAAGGTGTGCATGGTCCCTGCACCATTGTACGAGGTGTGCACGGTCCTTGCACCATCACACAAGGTGTGCAGAGCTCCTGCCCCGCTGTTCAAGGAGCACAGGGCAGCAGCCGCCTCCCTCCCTCCAGTCCCCGATTCTCGCCCAGGGCCCGGGCCCCTCTCAGCGCAGGCCGCGGCCGGGGTAGGGCAGGCAGGGGCAGCAGGAGCAGAGCCCGAGAGCCGCGCTCAGCAGGGCGGAGCGCCGCGACGGCCGCTGGTATTTGCCGGCT
>JAHLSL010000024.1:4607507-4659118 GCA_025920805.1 Petroica traversi | reverse complement strand
TGTCCCGGGCAGAGCGGGAGAGGGGCCCGGCCGGGAGCGCTGCCAGCACCAGCCGCACCTGCGTCACGGGCCGGGCCCTGCTCCGCACCTGATCCGCCGGGGCTCGGCACAAAGGCGCTTTTATTCACCCACAAACGAGGACACCCAAAGGCCCCGTCAGATCGGGTACGGAGGGGGTGGCTCAGCCGGCAACCGCCGGCTTTCCAGACGGCTCCACAGAACTCTAAACCCAGGCAGCACCGGCCTCACAGTGCCCCAAACCCGGCTCCTGGCTGTGCCAAATGAAGGACAAATGACACAGTCCCTGACCCTGCCAGAGTCACTGACCCTGCCAGAGTCCGGCTCCCGGACCTGCACAGCACCGTCCCCAAAATCCCAGCCTGAGGTCGCTGGCCGAACACTCCTGAACTCGGATCATCCCATTCCTGCTGTGAAATGGAAAGGTGGGGTGGAGGCAAAGCTTGGCCTCTCCTTCTGTGCAGGTCGGGAAGGTTCCGGGGCCACACGGAGCCACCGATGTCACCAGCAACACCCTGAGTGCCTGAAGCATCGTGGTGGTGAATTCAGAAAGGTGCTCTTGGGGTTTTCCAGGCTAAAAAAAGAGCGTTGGGATAACCCAGATGTCCTGCACATCACTGCAAAGCAGTGTTGAGTCCACGCGCTGCTGAAATACATAAAAATCACATCTGAAATCTAAGATATTTATTAAAATTACCATTAAAAAGGTGCTTCTATAAAACACATTTCCAAAATGCACGGGAAAAATAGTTGTTCTCTACCACTCTGGTATTTTATATCATGTATTTTATATTACTTTATAGTATTTTATGTCATGTATTTTCACATAGGACCTAAACAATGATATAAAGTATATAACAGCTATAACATCTATATTATATATGAATATCATATCATATTTATATAATATCAATGGAGGGACAGCCAAGGGGGGTTTAACAAAGGTCAAGCAGCTCTGAAGGGAGTGGAATTCCTTCCTTCCATTGCCATCTGATGGATGTACATAAAGAGGAGCTCCAACTTCTCTGCAAAACAAGTTTAATTTTGTTCTCTGAAAGCATCAAGGCCAAGAAAATAAAAAAAAAGTCCTTTTGTCCCTGGGGTTTGGAGGATGAGTGCTGTGTTAAAAAGGAGATATTCATTCCCATCAGAGAGGAAATGCCACTGGAATCAGCGCAATGAAGTGAAATGTCAAATAAGTCAGTGGATTAATGAGGGGAAAAGTCAAAGCAGAATGACAGAATCCCAGAATCTTTAATGTTGGAAAAGGCCTCCAAGACCATCGAACCCAAGCTGTGCCCAATGCCCACCTTGTCACCAGCCCAGAGCTCTGAGTGCCACCTCCAGTCCTTCCTTGGACCCTCAGGGGATGAGGACTCCGAACTTCCCGGGCAGCCCCTTCTGATGCCCCATCACCATTTCCAGGAAGAAATTCCTGCTGAGTTTATTCCGTGTATTTACTGCCAGCACCTGCCCCCAGCAGCTCTGCACAAACCCAGCCCCATCCACCCCCCAAATCTCTGTTTAAACAATGTTATCGCTGCTGTTTAACAAGAGGGCAGAAGAGATGGAAAAGGAGGAATTCCTTGTTTTCCATGAAATATCCCTTAGGTAACAGGTACAGCCTTCTCCTGGAGCTGTCACCCCCTGAACCCACCCATGTCCCACCGTGGCTGAGGGACCTCGCTCGGAGCCTCCTCCTCCCCTGCTCCTTTCATGGCATTTTCAGCCATTTCACAGCACTTTCAGGGATTTTCCCCTTCACAATAAATCATTAGCTGCTCCTGTCATTTTTCCCAGAAAAAATGGTGTTTTGGAGAAGGTCAGATGGTGATTGGGGTGAGGGTCTCCATCCCATCCTGCTCGAGACCTTCACAGTGTATCATTCTCTCTCCATTTATAAATAAAGTTTCTATGTTCCATTTATAAATCTTTCTTTTAAAACTATAAAATTATCCAGTTGAATCCAAAAGCAATTTTCTTTTTACATTAAAACCTTCATTTTACCTACTTTTTTTTTTACCTTTTAATGTCTCAACTACTCAGTAAGCAATGCAAAACCAAAGAGTTTCTCTTTTTATTTTTTTTTATTAAGACAATCCCACAGCTGGAAAATGAAACATCCTAGATTACATCAGTGACTTCAAAAAAACTCTAGAAAAAAATCTTTACAAATTTACATTTGTACAATACAAAAAACTAACAGCTCATTGCATATAAATATTACATTTGGTCTGCCAACACGTGGCATCAAAATCCCTGAAGTATTCATTAAAGGGACCTGAGATAGCGGATGTGAAGATATGGGCATAAATATCACCTGAAAAAAATAATATAGAAAGTAGACATAATTCTAATAGTTTTGTGCATTTTTGGAGTATTTCAAATCCAGAACACAACCTGGAGAGCCTAAATCACATGAATTTTGCTCCAACATCAAGTGGTATTTCTACATGAAATCTGCTCTAATGACTCATGGAGGAATGAAGAGCCTGAATTCGTATTTCTACAGAAAAATAATCCTCAGATGTTGAGTTCTGAACACACCCGAGCAGCCACCACTCTCTGAGGAGGAATTTTAGGAAGAGAAACAACGGATTTGGATTTTACCTGCGAATATTCCAGCAGGATTTCACCCCCACCCCCCCCCAACAGCTCCCCACAGAACCCAAACCCAGGAAGATCCGCAGTGCTTGCCAACAAAAACCCCCAAACCGAGGAGCTGCCCCTCATTTCCCACTGGTGGAATTATTTCCCAACTATTTACACATTTGCCAGCTCCCCAGCATGGCTGCAGTTACTACCAGGAGTAGGAACTCCAAGTGCTTGGTTTGCCTCAGAAGTCTCACAGACTCGGAGCAGGTACCCACATCCACGCACAAAAATGTATTTCAGCACCATTTTTAGAACGCTAGAGTTAAGGCTGTGACAGCAATTCCCACTGGAAATCTCAGGGGTTCAGCACAGTTGTGTGAGTTCGCTGTGGGCCGAACACGGCCTAGG
The DNA here is from genome assembly GCA_025920805.1 of Petroica traversi. Taxonomy (NCBI): domain Eukaryota; kingdom Metazoa; phylum Chordata; class Aves; order Passeriformes; family Petroicidae; genus Petroica; species Petroica traversi. The sequence goes on along the minus strand of JAHLSL010000024.1, from coordinate 4,656,097 downwards.
GAAAAATGTACAAGCTTCCAACAGGTCTTTGCATTTCTAAGACTAAACTAAAGACGAGTTTTTAGGCTAAGTTTTGCAGGCTGTTACTTACTGTACATAAAGGAGGTTTTTTTTATACCATGTGTAAACCTTGGATATACTGAGGGGTTGAAAAGTCTCTGTCGCTCATGCGCAGGGATTTGCTATAATACACATTTGTAAGAACACAACAGCTCCCTACCTACTAAATATAGAGTTAGCCTTGGAGGGTTTAACTGCTCCTTTAGGAAATCATCAGGGCTTTATAAAACTCTGCAGGATGGTTTTTTAAATAAAAAAAGATAAAATTAAGACATGTAAATGATGCCTTTTTCCTGGTGTTAGGAAATGAAGCCAGACACAGTTAAAGAGGTTGGGGTCTTTACCTCAGTATTTTAATCAGGATCCTGTTTGATGCATCCACTTCACCCAGGTGCCAGCGTGGCAAATGCACCCCCGTCAGTCACACACACCAGTTCTAGACTTTCCACAGCCCAGATCCAACAAGGGAGCCCAATGCTGGGGCTGGGCTGGGCTCAGCTCGAGTTTCCAGAATCTGTCCTGCCAGGAGACCTTGGGTTCCTGAGCCAGTGGGAATGTTTGGTGTCCCTGGCTCTGCAGCTCTGGGCTGTTCAGGCTCAGGCCTGCAGAGCACTTACAGAACACTGAGCACTGAACTAAGTGAAGGGTTACAAGTGTGCATGCTGCTGATACTTGTGGATACACAGAACTGTGTAAAAGGGATATAAAAGAAAAGACAAAAATCATTCCGGCATCATAAACACACACAGACGTTTTAAACCCATGAAATCCATGACAGGATGCTCCAGATCAGGACACGACATCCTTAAACCTACAGCTGTTTGCTTTTCCCTGGTATTCACCACTCAAAGATGGAATTAATCAAGTTTTTATCAAAAATTAGTAATTTATACTAATTTTCTCATGTAAATATTCTGTGATTTGGAGCAAAGGAACGGCCCGAGACACCCAGAAGCAGCTTTTTCAAATGCTTAACAAGGGTCATCTTGTTTTTGGGAGTCAAGAGAGCTTCCAAATATTTTATTTTTTAAAATTAATTAAAAACTCTCTGCCACTCCCATAGTGCCAGCTCTTTTCCATGCTTTCTAAACTACACTGTCTTTTGCTTCCCCCAGAGGAGGAGCAGCTGAGACGGAAAACATTTCAGGAAAATCAAACTACACAAACAGGAAGCAGAATTTGAAGCAGCCAAAAATCCTCCATGGACTATTTCTCCACAATTCTATTTAGGTTTTGTGTCTGCAGGGTGGGGGTGGCTGGGATTAGGGGGTGGCCCCTGCTTGGTCAATGGAGAAAGGAGTGATAGAAAGAGGGAGGAGAGATAAAACTGCCCAAATCCATCCAAGTTTAAGCACCAACACAAAGGTTTGGATTAAACCTTACAGCCTGAATAAAATTCATCACAATATCTGATGTTTCCAAGAGAATAAATAAATAGCCTATAAAAGGAGAGAGGTGGGGCATGGCAAAGGGGAAAATCAAAGGTGATGGAGAAAATAAAAAGCAGGTGAAGTTTGGGCTGAATTGCGGAATTATTATAGTTAGAAAAGGCTCCAAGATCATCAAGTCCAACCTTCAACCAAATCCCACCATGGCCACGAAACCAAGTGCTCAGTCCTTGGATGGTGACTCTGCCACCTCCCTGGGCAGCCTCTTCAAATGCCTGACCACTCTTTCCATGAAACAATTCTCCTTAATATCCAAGAAAATAGCACATCATTACTGTCAAACGAGTTTTGTCATCCATGCCCTGGTCTGGAGAGAAGGGAGAGCACTACAGGGACACTGGATTGGGGCTGGGAGAAGCTGAGAGCAAAGACACACAAGATTTCAGCCTTGTCCATGTGGAGGATGGAGTGTGTGGACCTGAGGCCTTTTCCAAGGTGTCCCCAAGTGCTCTGAAGTGTCCCAGCAGCTCAGGATCAGGATCTGCCATCTGGGACATCTCGAGGGAAAAGGGCACCAAAGCCCAAACATCTACAGGAACAGAGGAGCCCCTGCCCTGCCTGCTCACCCTCAGCAGTGCCACTCAAAATCAGACCTTAAATCCCATTCCTTAGGCAGAGTCTGGAGTTTTCTGCAAGGAAAGACAGCACATTCCTGAATCTGCAGCCTGCCTGGAGCTTGCAGGGTCTTAGAGCAGGGAGACTTTTGGGTGGTTGGAATCACTTTAAATCCTGCTTCTGCAGCACCTTGTGGGTTTATCCTGAATTTACCACACCTATAAGTGGCCCCTGATAGGATTTGGGATTTGAGAGCATCCAAGTTCCTACAAAAGTGTAATTATTCCACAGAACTATGAGAAATCAACTGCCCAACTCAGAGAAAGAATCCGGACACAAATCCAAGCAAAAAGAACAGCTCTAAACCCAAGTTATTTGTCATGCTTATAAAAGGTTCTCATGCACAAAAAAAAAAAAAAAGCAAAAAAAAGAAAAAGCTTTGTTTTTTCAATTTTTACACTAAATTCTGCTGTCCCAGCACCCCTGCTCTAGCTCATGGTCATGGGACACAGTAATACTTACGCCACAGCAAAGTGATGCTTCACTGGTATCTTCACAGTACAGAGAAAAGATACAGTTAAGAACATATTTAATCTTACTCTAATTGCTGCTAAAATACATCAACTTAATAAAATTATTTCTCTGGAATCCCTGTGGTTTCTCTCTCCCCGACCCCTACACAAAATAAATAAAGGAAAAAGTGGAATTTCGGCCAGTCAGAAATAGAGGAAAAAAGCATTTCTTTTGCATTTCAAGCTTTTCAGGCTTTAGGACAGAACCCATAGTGTTTACATTAGCTCACAGGACTGATCTAAGGGATATGATTCCAACTATGGACTGATGCATACATGCTATTCCTGGTTACCATATGTAAAAAGACCAATCAGTCAAACAAATAATACATTTCTTATAAATATAAATGCGTGTATATATATATACAGATGTATGAGAGAGATGATAGGACAGGTGTTTATACTTTAAAGCCCAACACAGAACTAGGAGAGCCTCTGCACTTGGTTTTTTCCCCACCCCCCCCATCAAAAACCAAATCAAGTCCAGCAATGGATTACGGCTGATTCCAAACATTCCTTACAAAATTAAAAGTGTGGTTTTTGTACTGTACCATAAACTCATATTAATGAGCAATTTAGGATATACTCTCCTCCATCACAAAACTATACCTCTGCTTTTTTTCATTTTCAAGTCATTTTTGCATCTAACTAGGATTTTTATTATTTTTTTGGAAAGTGAGATAAAATAACTAGTGCTTAATATAGAAAGTCAAAAATTAAATTCCTTCTGCATCTGAGAATATACATGGGTCACTCTTTGCTGCCTGAGGTTTTCCAGAATTATTGACCAAGCTGTGCACAGAAGAACTTCAGGATATTGGATGAAAGCTTAAAAAAAAAAACCTAAAAAACTCCACTGGAACTCTGTAGTCTCTTCTGACTTGTTCTCTCTGACCTGACTCTGAACTGTCAGACAACAGGAGGGAATTGGAATCCCACAGATATTCCAGCCAGAGCCCAGGAAGGAAGGAAGAGGCCGCTCACCTCCAGCTCAGCCCACGCCGAGGTCACCAAGGAGCCAGAGCAGGGATCTCCTCACCAACTGCACTACCACTGCCAGAGGATTTCAAGTCAGCATTTCCCAGGACAACAAGAGCACAGTGCAACAGGAATTCTCCTCTGGAAGCTTGAGACACAAGAGTCAGTCTGGGGGCAGCAGCTCCCTTGGCACCTCCGAGGCCCGAACCACATTTCTGTGGAGCACAGGGCAGGGCAGCCAGGCCCTCTGCACAACCAAATCCCAAATCTGCCCCAACATCTGCTGCTGACAACTCAGAGAACCACTGCGTTTGTTTTTGTGGTGGCAACACAAGGAAGATACAGCTACTCACAACTTCCACCCCTCTACGCTGCTTCTCGCCTCTTCTTCACCACGCTCTCAATAACAGCATCTATTTTCTTTTCAGTTTCCAGTAGTTGTAAATAAGAGGTAGCTGAGCTACTATTAAAAATCATGCTTTGAAGAGGAGGAACCTTTCAAATGTTGAAGTCACCCCTTTAGCTGCGCAATCTCGATTAATACTATAAAAATATGAGAGGACAAAAAGAAAATAGATGCAAGTAACTTTTGCATTTGGCACCTTTTGTCTAGATATTCATACTTCTCAAGTATTCTCTTTTTAATAAAGTTAATGCACACATAGGACACACCACATCAAAGGTTTGCTACATATTTACAAGGCACCAACCCTTTGTCACTGTTTTTACACGAATAAAGAACCAATAGAAAGCACATCAGGACCCCCAAAACTGTAGTATGGACATACTTCAGTTCAGCACAATTCCATCAACGCTTGGCCTGGGAAGATTAAAATAATCCAGATCCTTCTTACAATATAGAAACTGTAAACATTTTATAGCTGCCTTTAGGATTGGTGTATTGTGCAAAAGTTATAATTATTACTGTGTCTAAGGATTTATGGCAGAAACCACATAAAAACTCCATAAGAAGGTGCTATTTCTATAATACAAAAACAAAAACGAGGGAGAGAAGTCATAAGCGTGACTCGAAAATGTCATGTTCTTACTGAGAAGCTGGAAGCCTCTGTAATGTGATGAGCTCGTAGTGTGTGGGGAAGAATTTCTGTAATTTAAGGCCTAATGACTAAGGCTTGTTTTGACCAATGAAGTGTGGAGATCTGAAGCTTTAAAACAAACACAAACTGACAGGATGGAAAAGCACCACTGTGAAACGTGAGTGGAGTCCCCGCACAACTTGCTTGGTAGAATTTCTGGTAAAATCCCTGCAGTAGAAGGCCATTGAAGTTCTTTTAAAATTGTTCCAAAGTTTTCCATCTGTCAATAATTCCATCCCATGAGATGGCTGACCCTGGCTTTTTCTGTCATTTTCCGCACCCTGCCTGACCTGGAAGTACCAAGGTTCAAAGGATCCTCGGTGTGCACAAAATTGTCATTGTCGGAGTCGTCGTTGTACAGGACAGTTCTCCTGCCCTCGTTCCTGGTTTTGATCCGAGGGGGGGCGGCTGAACCTCCCTCCAAACACGTTCTCCCCAAACTGTCCCCCAAAGAGGTTTTCAAACTCATCATCGGCGAGCCGGGCGCGTTTGGCTCTGGTGGCTCCTCGCGAGGCCCCTCGGCCTCCTCGGCCTCTCCTTCCTCCCCGGCCGCCGCCTCTTCCTCTGCCGCAGCCTCTTCCACCTCTGCCCCCTCTTCCCCCTCTGCTCCACCTGCCCCACCTGCCCCACCTGCCCCTCCTCCCTGTCCCTCGGCCCTGCCAATTCCGTTTGGCCCCGCTGAGTTTCCGTTTGATTTTCCGCTTGGGCTTTTTGGATTGCACAACTTTGCTGTAGTCGTGGTCGCCGTCGATGTAATCCTGGTCTGTCCTGGAGGTGGATTCTGAATCAGAATCAGAGCCACTTCTGCTCTCAGAGCTGGAGCTGGATCCCGATTCCCCACTTTCTGATGAAGACAAACCAGACTTTTCCTTTAATTCTCTCTTCTTCTTCTCCTCTTCCTCTGCCTCCTCCAGGTGCTCGTCCTCTTCCGAGGCGCTCAGCAGCTTCCTCTTGACTCCTGCCCGGGGTTCTCTGCCATCCCCGTTGGTGAGGGGCCCATCAGGAGAGTGATCTGAGCAAACACAAAATAACCCCATCAGCATCACGCCACAGCCAAACAGGACACAAAAACTGGCAGGATTTGCCTCAGTTGCCTTTGGGATTCTCCTCAGCTGCCTCTGAGTCATGCTCAGGGGTGATCCAGTTTGGAGCTACTCGCTGGGGACACAAGGAGATGCTCTAAGGGGAAAATCTATCAAAGAAAGCACATTTTCTTCTGGAAGCAACAACTGCAAATTCTCCTGAGTAAGAATTCAGTGAAGATCCAGGCAAAAAAAAGAAGCCCAGAGTGACCAGGTTGGACACAAATATCTAAAACTCTGTCAGGTGAATCCTTAGGGGGCCAAGGCAGGAAGAGCTCTAAAATCCATTTCAAACCTATATATACACAAAAATAACATTCTGCAAGCAGCATTTATTCCCTATAAAATGCATGCTCTCAAAAGGCTTAGTCCAGGGAGTATTAATGGAAAGCAAAACTCAGGAGAGTCAATGACCCAAGAAAGTTCACTGGGATTGCTGAACACCTTAAGTGAAAATTAAATCAACTTTCTTACTGGCTGGGGACCCAAAATCCTCTATGTTTTCAGGGCTGTGAATCTGACAATGAAGATTAAATCTCTTGTTTAACACAGAACAGGGAAAGCTCACCTGCAGCATCCAGCCCTGCACAGGAGTGTGGACTTGGGAAAGGCTCCAGGGTTCAGGAAATGCCCACTCAGTGCCCACCTTGGTGGAAACTCTGAGTAACATCCCAGAGATCACCACACCAGAGTTTCCCTTCTAATCACAACTACTTTGTCTTGCGTGTGAGAAAAATATTTAAATGTTTTTGTAAACTTTTTAAATCTTTGGTTTCATCTTGATTAATAGAAGGTGAAGGTTTTGGGGTGGGGATTCTCCTGGTTTGTTTGCTTTCTGTAACTCCTGAAAGAGCAGTAGGAGTTTAAGAGGAATCAAGTTTTCCTTCTGGAGAGATTTTAAAGTACTTCACTGAAATGCACATGGAATCATCTGCATTCCATAGCTCAGACAAGACATCACAGAACTGAAAGGAGTAAAGTAAATTAAATTTTTTGGTATGGTTTGGAAATATATACAATGCTACACTGCGGCAATAATTCCATAAACTTCTGACAGAAGCAAGACCTTTCATCTCCAGTGAAACCAGTCAGTCAAAGCACAGAATCTTATTATTCCTCACCTTGTTTCACTGGTGTAGATTTGCTCCTGACTGGTCTGCTCTTCCCTGGATCTATGGCATTCCCACTCCGGCTCTGTGCATTGGAGCCTGATGAAGATGGCTGTCCCTCCAGCTCCTCACCAGTGCCTGAACCCAGAGGTTCTTCTGCTGTATCTGAAACTTCACACAGGACACCACAAGGGGACAGGGTGATTTTTATGCTTTTTTTCCAGGGCTGTGTCTGGGGGGGGTTCTGTATCCCCTGAATTAACAGCCCAAGTCAGGCTAATCTCACCAAGCTGCCCTGCAGCCATGGAAAGACAGATTCCTCCTGAGTGTAACCCCAAGCAGGATTAATTTAATTAATTATCAATAACTGCTGTAGGAGAGAAGCCCAGACACAGCAAGTCTGGATTAATTCTTATCACAGCCAGACCCAGGTTCCCAATTCCCTGATCCTCACTCAGAACTTCCCAGCAGCCAAACTCAGCTAAAACAGCCTACAAACAACACATTTCCAGGACCTTGCTCCTTCAACAGGTGAGTTTTGCCTGTGTTTCGTGAGGATCAGGTTCCACCTGCACAGATAAGCTGCTGTAAGGGAAAGGCTGGATTTCTCCTCACCATGAGATGAGACTGAAGAGTTAGTCCTGGTCAGGGGCAGTGAGGTATTTTGGTTGGGTTTGGGTTGAATCTTCATTTGCTTCTGTTTCCCTTTTGGGCTGCAAACACAGAATACCCCAAAGAGAGAAATCTGTTATCACCAAAGACTCAAACACAAAACTGATTTCTCCTGCAAAGATACCTCTTTTTCCCAAGAGTGATAACACTAAAAATAGTTACACCATGGTATAGGAGTTTGCAGGGACAAGGTTTTACCTCCCTTTTTAAATCCATCAGTCAGTTCACTTAGATAATGTATCAGATGAAGGTAGGGAAGTGTTATACAACACTTTTTTCAACACTTAAAAGGTAAAGAGACAGCTGATCTTTCATGTCCTCCACTTGTAACCACATCCTCTTTCACTTCCCAGAATTACAAACTACAAACTGAGCATGATTTTCTCTCCCAAAAGAGCAACTTCACTGGGAAATCAGCAACACTGTTATTCCCAAAAGCCCATCCAGCCCTGCCCTCTGGAATGGCCCTGCCAGCCAGGCTCTCCATCCCTGTTTCACCTGGATGCTCTGCTGGTTGAGGGGGAACTGCTGCTGCTCCTCAGCCGCTTTCGGTACCGAGGCCTTTTCCTCTTCTGACATTGCATTGCTGACTTGTACTCAGAGATGATGTTTTTCATGTGGTTCTCAAATAAGGCAGACAGTCGAAGGGTCATGCTGTAAATCTGCAGTGAGGAAAAATGGTCAGGCTTGTTAGAGTTGAGTAACTTGAAGATCAACCAAAAAACCATCCAAGGATGTCCAGACTTTGTAGCACAAAGGGAGAATTCACAGTGATGTTCCACTATAGGTTCTTTACAGATTATTTCCTTCCATGGACCATGTGTATTCTTGCAACAGAAAGTGTTTCCATAAAAGGATTTAACAGCAGTACAAAGTATTTCCAGAGTTGAAGGAAAATGGATTTCTGGATTAGTGGAATACAGTCTCCTTTGTCAATCCCCATGGAAGCAGGCCTTAAGATAACTTGAATACCAAGGGAAAAACAATTGGATTTCATGTCTCCTCGCTTTTGTTTTTGCACTAAATCCCAGGTGAACTGTCCTTACACCACCCCTACAGATCTGCACAGAGAAGCAACCCAAAATGTCCTCATCACTCCTAATTTCTGTAAACCAGATGGCAAAATCCTTTAAACCACTTTCCCATCCTCTTTCTAGGCCTTGCCTCTGTGTAGCCTCATCCAAACATGTGCAGTTATCCAGCTGATAACTTTGTTTACAGGGATGAATTATTGAAAAAAGAAAAAAGCAACTGGTGACCAGTTTTCTGTAACAAATATTGCAAGGAACAGCTGCACCAGTGAGCATCATCCCAGATAAAAATGGATGTTAGAAGTGATCTGGGAGAGCAGAACAAAGCAAGCTTGCAACCACAGAATTCCTGTATCCTGGTTATTTTTATTACATCAAGCAGTGCTTTGCTCTTCAGGTCTCATTTCATGTGTTTTATTCATGTAGGGCCAAGATCTTTGTTAAAAAACAGGCATTAAAATGTGTTACTTACACGAGACTTTTTATTAGGAGTGTAAGCTTTAGAGTTGCAGAATATCAAGCGAATATCTTTGTAGAATTCCAAGGGACTGGTGTAGTTTCCTGCTTCCAAGGTTTCTTTCACAGTGCTGAAGTCCATGGGAGTGTCTACAATGTCTCGATAATCCTGTGAGAACACATGAGACAAAAATCAAAGCTCTGAAATCCTACAGCAGAAAAATCTCCTCAGTGTTCATCCAGCAGCTCAAATCATGACTTTACTTTGAGAGCTGTGGCAGATAATTCCCTGAAAACATCAGCTCCTAAAGGGAGAGAACAGAGCCATGCCCAGCATGGATGTTCTGCCAAAGGAGGAACAATTCTGGATGTGGAAGCTGCACTTACAGGGTAGGAGAAGAGATCAACGGGTTGCCTGAAAGGCTCTGAGTCCTCTCGTTCATAAATCAGGTTTAAGAGCTGCTGGCACTGCTCCTTCCAAGCATCAGCACTGGCTTTCATGGGCTGCCTCTTCACTCTTCGTCTCACCTGCAGGGCAACAGGTATTGCAGATTGTATCAGAACATTCACATTGTTCACTGGAAGTTCCTACTGATTTCCCAGCGTTCTGATTCAAAGCATTCCCCAATTAAAAAAAGAAATTCGGGAAGATTAAAGCAGTGCTGTGCTGACAGCACAGCAATATGCAAATTAGAGAAATTTGCCTTTTCTGATCATATATAACACTCAAACCCATGAGAAGCTGCAATATTTCAGCTCCAGCCTTGCTGTTTTTATTAGCTGCATCGAAATTTGACTGCTGGAAATGTTTTGTTTTAAATCAAATTTTTTAAAAAATGACCAAAGCAGAAATTTTACTCACTCGTCTTTTCCCAGAGGAAGTGCCTGGAGCATCTGAATCCACATCTACTTCTGCCACCTAAAGGCAAAGGGATGATCACAGCAGGCAGGTCTGGATAACCCTCAGCCACGGAAAAAGGGTTAAAAAGCAGCCAACAACAACCACAGGGCACTTGGCAAAAGGAACTACAGCACATTTCACACTGCACTGGAGGGGAGAAGGTGCAAGGAGAGGGAAGCAGCTCAAGGCAGTGATATCTGCCCTGCATTGTACCTGGCATTTCATTCCAGGGATCAACTGATGGGAAATGACACAGAATTACATAAGGAAAGCAGCTCTGCTGCCTCACTGACAATGGAGAGCTGTTGTCCTTCTGACTGAGTAACAGCTCCACTTCCCAGCTCCCCTCATTACTCATCCTTCCCACAAAACATCATGTACTGAGAGAAGATTAAAGACAGGCAGTTCCAAGAATCATTTTTTTAGGGAGCTTATTGTCCCAGGTGAGCCTAAACAGCCTCATCTCCAAAACTCAGTGCAATTATCCATAAAATAAAGGCTCAACAAAAATCAGAATTTTTTGCGTGTGCTGAATTTTAAAAGGAAAGGAAATGATCTTACCTCCTCCTCCTCATCAGTACTGCTCAGGTCTTCTGCTTTCACCTTGTTGTAGATTTCTAATATATCAGTACAGCTCTGATCTCTGCAGGACAAGGACAAAAACCAAGGGACACAATGAAGGATCTCAGGCACTGCAGCTGTGGGGTCTGTGAGGTCCAAACTCACCCAATGAAGCGGAGCAGGACGTCTGTGACAATTTTGGCTGCTTTGACTATGGGGCTGTCTGGCTCGTTGAAAGTCCTGGCATTGTGTTCAATGTATCTCACCTCCCACATCAGGGCAGAGATTCTCCTGAAAAATACCCAAAATGAAAGGAATGGCACAGGGAGGAAGGTGTATGTTGTTTTTTCTTCAAGGTTCAGTAGGATTGCTCAGTAAAAAAATGGAACTGGGAATTCACATCAAGCAGAAACAGGTGGTCCTCAGAGAGGAAAAGAAGAGCAGGGCGTTATTTATTCCTGAATTAACAGGAAAAGCTGAGATTTCCAGTTTCCAGCATTATTCAGCCCACTTCTGGTAACTGTAACACAAGCCAAGCCCCTGTTCAAAGGCAGCAGGGATGGAAACAAAGCAAACCTGCTCTGCATCAACACAGAGCCAGGCTCAGGGTGTTAAACCAACACTCCAGATCCAGCTGGGGCAGCTTTTGCCTCAACAACCTGGCCAGGAGAATTTATCATTCAAGAAGACTCCCTTTGCCCAAAGCCAATCTGATCTTATGCAGTTGCTGAAGATCTTTACACAGCATTCAGTCCACATAATAACAAATGTAATAAATGTCAGCTCCAAAGCCAAACTCACCTATAAAACCTGTTTTCAAGCCTCCTCCTGATGGTGGTGAGGTCAGTTGGATAAGCAACGACAGTGCAATACATGGGATAGGCACTAAGGTCCACTGGAACAGCAAAGGGATTAGAAATGTCTGCAGGACAAAAGAGCACAATCATTTAGATGTCTCCAAGGGATGTTATACCAAGATTCCTTTTAATGGTTTCTGGGATTTCTTTCTAAGAATTCAGCAAAAGCAACACAGATCTACAGCTGAGAATGTCATTATCCACAAGGCAGGGCTCTTCCTCTTGTAGCAGCTATTCCTACTCTTGAAAAAGCACTTTTTGTTTAAGTAGCACAGCTGAGATTTGTGTGCCAGCAGCCAATTCTGACAGAAAGGAATGTGGCTAACACAACAGGAACACTATGACAGGCAACAGAAAGTGAGAACACAGACATGTCCTGGGTGTAAACAGAGGCAGAATTTAAATCACTGTGTGCCATTAAATGGTTACAAACCAGTTACAAGGAGTTTGAAGGTGGGGGTATTTAGTGAGGATTTGTGGGTTGGTTTTGAGGGGTTTAATTCAATGTTTTGCTCTTTCACATTTAAATATGACCCACTGAAAGAAATCAGGTGAAGCCCCAGAAAAAAGGGAATATAGCTTGTTAACTGAAATATGAAATGTAAAAGGCTCATTTCAGTAATTGAGTTCAGTATATTTTGAATACTCCACACCAAGTCCTAGCACTCCATCCCTCACCCTTCAGTCCTGTGCCACCACCCTGACATTCTTCATCCTTCCCCCTTCCCTCCCCAGACATACCAAGGGAAAGAAGCTGCTCGATCCCTCGGATGACTCGTTCACATTCTTCATCTCTGGAATGGGCCCCCCATTCTCCTTCCTGGGGCTGGTACAGAAGAGCTGTCAGCTCCTCTGGGGTCACAGGAACTCCAGCACCAACCTCCTCTGGATATGCAGCTGGGGAGGAACAATTGCAGAGGGTAAAAGCAGGGCCCCAGAGCTGCTGGCTCTGGGCAGGGACAGGAATCCAGCACACACTTACTTCCTTCTGGGATTGGTTCCATGTCCCATGGACTCATCCTCTCTCTCTCATTGTTGTCCCAGCTATTAAAAAAATTCATTCAAATGCACAAGTCAGAGCTGAATATAAAGACACACCTTTTCTTTAGCAGTTTTGACCCAAAAGGTCACTCCTGTTAGGAATAAGACATTGCAATTCTCTATTTTTCTCTTGTATCTCCTAGACAGTCACTGCGCTGCTGTTTATACCAGAAGTCTTGCTTTAGGGATAAATTAAAAAAATTAAATAAGTAAACATTCAAAATATACTAAAATAAATAAATAGTAGGTAACAAATAGAAAGTACAGTAAATTAATATTAAATGAAATAGGTACATAAAGTGTCTGGGTATGTATTTAAATGGAAAAAGGGATTCTAGTTCTTGAGGATCCCATTTTTGAAGTTCTCTGAGTTGTGCAGGAGCCCCAGGACATGGAAATACTCACTGGACACTGTAGCACTGGAAGGAACTATCAGGATATTCTGCCTGGAAAGGCTGTTGACTCTCCACAGTCCCAAACCACCAGGCATCATCAATTATACTGCGAAATCTATCCCCTGCAAGGGTGAGCATTGCATTCAGCAAGAGAACAGCATCAAGAATTGCTAAATATTTCCTTTTAGAGAATCAACTCCCTCTTTTGTGAATGCCCTGCTTCAATCCTTACATTTTGCACCCTCAGGGCAGGACTTGCACATCTCTGGGAATTACTCACAGCTGCCTCACCCTCAGATCCCAACAGATCAGGGGATTCTCCTACTCTCACAGCCTTTGAACAGTTTCTCTTATTTCTCTTTTTTTTGGGAATTGCAGCAAACATCAAATGAAAGTTTCCAATAATCTTTACAATATCACGTGTGTAGAGCCCTTTACACCATGTAATAAAGACACTGTATCCAATTAAACAGCTGCAGAAATGGTGCAAAACACATGGAATTGGGAAAAAATACCCACTCACCTATTTGCCAGTTCCTTTCTTTGGCTTCATTATAAAACTGATGCAGCACAAGGAAATCAATAACATCTGGCATATCATGGTACCTTCAGGAAATAAAACAAAAAGAAGTTATTATTGCCCAGAAAAACAGTTCTAGATGAAGTACACAGCCCTCAAATTCCATGCATTTGGGATAATCCTCACTGCCATCACCATGCCTTGCACAGGAAATAAGAAAGGAGGAGGGGGAAGCTTCTACAGAGCAAGGAAAGCTCTTGAAGAATGCCATCAGCATTCCAGTGACTTACTTTATGGAAAAGGATTCTCCTGTCATTTTGCCTGTGATTGGATCCAGGAATGCAAGCTTCAAGCAGCAGAGTGTGGGAGGCCCAACTTCATATTTAATTCCTACAGTCTTCACAAATTCTTGTTCCTAGTTAGCAAGAAGCATGAACAGCACTGTTTTAACTTGCCAACAACAAAAATATCCATTCCAAATTGAAACATATGAATGAAACCCAAGTTTGTTTCTACTCAACAGCACAGGTAATTTCATCCATTAATTTTTCTTTTCCAAATACTAAAATCAATCACTGTCACCTCAAAAAGAAAAATGAAGAAGCTCATTCCCTCAGTAGGTTTGTGAACAGCATTCCCACAAATTATTTAAGGAGGTTCTAAGGAACAAACCCAGTTTAAAGCACACCAAAGGCTCTCCTGACCTATTCCAGGGCCCCTCACTCTTGCATAGGGGGGGAAAAAAGGAAATTCTTCCTCTGAAAACGGAAATTCCACAAAAGCCTTCATGTTCATATCCTGTCAAAGCCCATCCTAAGTGAACAGCTATTTCCCTTTCCTCACCAGCTGATGGTGCCTTGGAAAATTACAGCTGGAATCACTCAATACCTGGGACTGGAAACTGGGTATTTTCCCAGTAAAGTAATTATTTTCATTAACAGAACCACTGGCATGGTTCAGTGAATTTGAGGACATTCATGGGCTCTTCTCTTGATATGAAACCCAAGGAAAGCAGGAAAAAATATGGCAACACTGTGGATTAAGTACTGGGAACTCATTCAAAGCAAGATCCAGTGTTTAAGAGAGCTCCTGCACACATTCAGGTGTTTACACCATCATTTCTTACTTCTTACCACAGCATTGAAAACAAGAATCAGAACCCAAATGCTCAGGTCATTGCAGAGTGGTGAGAGAAACACAAACAGCTCTGAACTGCTGGGTTCTGAATGAATTCAGTGTTTAAGGAAAAATAATTTGGGTTGAAAGAGACGCCTGAGGATCAAGTCCAAAACCAGGAAGTTAACAGATGTAAAGACTTTGTGTTAATAAAAAACAACTTTAATATTTACAATTAAAACTTTGATATTAACATTTTAAAGCAGTGCTTTCTTCACATTTTTCATGCTGGTTTTTCATGTCAGTTTAACATTACAGAGCCATTCAGCTCTTTGAAGTATTTCTTGAACTTACCCTGAGTTCCATTTTGTTCCATGGTTGTTTTTGCATGTTAATACTGTAAATTTTGGCTTTCCTCACTGCCCTCACATAAGCTTCATGGCCTTGCCTAAAGTAAATGATCTTAAAAGAGAGGGGAAAAAAAGAGAAAATTAAGAGAGAGAAAAAAAAAGAGAAAATGAAAAGAGAAAAATAGAGAAAATTCTTTTACTGATTTCTCTTCCTGTTCATTCTGTACCAGGTCTTATCCCTTTCAGAACACATTGCACACTTATTTATTTCACCATAAAACACTCTTCTAGTTAAAAATATTAACATCAACCCCCAAAGTGACACCTGCTCTGTGCTTTCAAACTGGGATCATTAAGAAATGTGCAGGTGAAGAAGCACAACCAATTCCTCCTGCTAATCCCAAATTAGAAAAAGGCACGCAGGATTTGAATCTGTAAACAACAAACTGCCTGGGAATTCCCAAATCCTCAAAACTCAGCCTGTCCTGAGCACAGCTGGGTAGAACAGCCCTGAGCAAGCTGAGCTGCTGATTTTCCCTGAGAATGGGAAGTGCTGGGGCAGTACCTCATCCCCCATCTGGGGCACGAAGGGCGAGCGGCGGGGAATGGTGTCCAGGATCCACTGTGGGGCCAGCCACTCCTCACTGGGCTCCCCTTCCAGGGACAGCAGCCCACTGGCTTTCTGAGCAGCACAGCAGGGGAGAACAGAGCTCAGTTACATAAGGAAGTTAAATATTGGCATTATTTTGGAATGCAGTCAATACAATATAGAGAATACGGTTAATTGTGGCAGAACGCATGGGAAACTCATCATGCAGCAGTTGCTGAAGGTAAGATACAAGGAAAAGCAAATTGTGGAGTGTCATCCTTCCCAAAAGCTCCAGTAAATAGTAGAGAATATATTATAAATACAATTGAAAATTAATGCCTTCATAAATCATTAAAATGCCCATGGCAGGGGGGTGGGAGGAGATGATATTTAAGATGTCTCCAACCCAAACCAGTCTGTTGTTTTCTAATAAAGAAATAAGGTGTATTTTTATAAATATTCTAAATATCTTTTAAAAAAATATACCAGGAAAAAAGAAATCTGACTGTGTCAATACAATACAGATCCATTATAATTTTACAAGAAAACCACCCTGGAGTAAACCTGGCTGTGGGGAAGAGAATAAATCTGGGAGAAAAAAAGGGCATTTTTAACCTGTGGGAAACATGGAAGCACAATAAAACAAACAATAAAATTTCTTGGTACCACTGATACCACAATTACTGTGCTCTCTATAATTTTTTATTACTCTATACCAATTCATGAAAAAATTTACCTTAAAACAACCACTAAAACCCAAATTTGTACTCATAAAGTACAAAAAACACTAAGAATTACACTTGCTGACCTTTTTCCTTGGCTGTTTTAGTTTCCTTCTCTTTGGCTCCACCCCTTTTGTTCCCTTCATATTTTCATCTTCAGAACTGCTGCAGATTTTCCGAGCTGCCTGCCTGGTTTGTCTCTTTGGAGGCTGCAGATTAATCCCAGCATCTGCTGTCCAGTCTGAATATTCACTTGATGAATCACTGGCGATAAAAAAGTTGTAAGAAAGAGAACAGAAAACTTCAGTTTTCCCACAGTGGATTGAACATTCAACCTGCTCTCCTGGTTCTGCTCAGGATTAGCACAGAGTTTTGTTATCATGTGAATTTAAAGAAAACCAAGTGCTCCCTGATATGTGATTTCAGTAAATTCTTTTATCGAATTGAAACTCACAGTGAAACTACATTTATGGCTGATATAAATTCTCATTATCTCACTGATTTACAGACTGACTTCAGAGGAACTGGCAGCAAAAAAATGCATCAAACATTTAAAGAACTAGAGCACTTCCCTAAAAATCCAGTTCTGACTTCTTTAATACCAAATAATACACATAACAAGATTTCTATGGCAAACTGACATTGGTTTTTTCAAGTAGCTCTTAATTAAAGACAATATTTTCTTAAAAATTATTTTTTAGAATTGCTTTCAACTTTGAAAAGAACAGAAAAAAAATCACAATATCAAATGTTTCATGAAGAACTGGTTAAAATCAGTCTTCAAAATGAAGTCTGAATATCTCAATATCAGCATCTCATATCAACTGTCCAACTTAAATCCCATAATAAACCAGTGCTACCAATTCAGAGCCCAGTGGAGGTACCTGGAACTGCTTTCACTCTGCCAGGCTGCCACAGGATCATCCATGGATGCATCACTTGTGCCAACAGTCTCATCTTCCTGTAGTGAAAACAGCAGGAATCACTTCAGGGCCAAGGGTAAAATGTGTCATTTTTGTTTGCAAGCAAGTTGTGCCACCTGAGTAAAACTCTGTATTCAAGGGCTGGTTTAGTTTCAAGTAAATAAATCTACAATTTCTTCCTGTATCTTAATTAATATTATAATGTATCCTTATATAGCTCCTATAGAAACAAATGGGAATTTTAATTCTATCAGAACTATAGAATGAGTTCTTATTTCAATGTTTGATTAATACATTTTAGTGCCCAGGGCCCAGCTTTTTGAGCTGTTCTGTACTTTCAATGCCTTTACAAAGCAACAATTTTCAGCCTCTTTCTTAAGGAGAGCAAGTTATATTTAATCAGGTATATTTTAAGTTCTTCCCTGTCCAAATTAATGATTAATATCAATACTCAATCTCTTTCAACAGCAGTCTACAGATGTAGATGGAATCAAAGCACTGCAAAATTAAATCGAAGTCCTGACCCAGAATCCATGTGCTGTATGAAATCCCAAAATAGCAAGTGGTTTAACACAACCCAGTTAAATTTACTTGAAAATGTTTCAGGTTTCCAAAAATACAGGAGCTGTTTTAAGCTACTTTTGAACACTGTCCTGGCATTTAGGTAAACGATCCTTCACTCTCCAAGACCAACATGCCACAGGAACACCACAAATCCCAGACTCAATGACCTGAGTGTTTCTTCCCAGGTGGAGAATCAGAGAATATCCTGAGCTGGAAGGGACCCACAAGGCTCAGAGTCCAACTCCTGTCCCTCACAGACACCCCAAAAATCCCAACCTGGGCATCCCTGGGGGTGTTACCCAAACTCTCCTGGAGCTCTGGCTGCCTTGGGGCTGTGCCCATTCCCTGGGGAGCCTGGGCAGTGCCAGCACCCTCTGGGGGAAGAACCTTTTCTTAAAACCCAGCTTAACCCTCCCCTGGCACAGCTCCAGCTGTTCCCTGGGTCCTGTCCTTGTCACAACCTCTCTGGATTCCCAAGACCGCTCAAAAATCATCAATAGAGTCTTTGTGATGACATCAGCAGCAGTTTGAGGATTCTTGGATGAATCCTCTCAGGCCCCATAGATTTGTAGGGATCCAGCTGGAGCAGCAGATCCCACACAAGTTCAGGGCTGACTGGGAGTTGACCATTCTCAGTCATGGCCCTCCAGCTCAGAGCACTGGAGCACTTAGAGCACTCCACGCTGAAGATGGAGACAAAGATGTGTTAAACCCCTCTGTCCTGTGTCTTTGTGAGGTGACCATCCCCACCCTGGAACAGACCAGTGTTATTTTTACACTTCCTTTTGCCACAAATACATTTGAAAAACCTCTTTTTACCCTACCCCCCACCCCAGTCCTGGCAGCTCCAGCTCCAGCTGAGCTTCGGCCGCACGAATTTCCTCCCCGCACTGGACACGAGGAACCTCAGCGTGCTGTGGGGTTTGGGAACAGGGGAGCTGCTGGAGGCTGCTGGGGGGCTCAGACCTCAGAGGAGCTGTCGGAGTCGTGGTGGGCACAGGGGTTGTGGCTGGCTCCCTGCTGGCTGTGCTCCATGGTGGAGCGGGTGTGGTAGGCGTGCTGCCGCTTCCGCTGGTTCCTGCGCAGCGAGCGCCCGCCGCCCGCCGCCAGCTCGCTCTGCCAGGGGACAGAGCACACACACATCAGGGACAAACTCATGGCTCACACGGGTAAAAGCTGCCTGATTACAGTGGCTGAGTGTGGCAGCTCAGTTACAGCTGAGCAGTAAGAAATCATCAGAATTAGATGATGTCTCTGACACCTTGTGGATGTTTCAGGCGCGGATTTTTGGTTCGACTGAAATTCTACTTTTTCAAGTAGCAGTCTTTGGAAAGGAAAGAAATGAAAATGCCACTCTGTAAAATTCCTGCAGTCTCTGCATAAGGTAAATCCAACCCCTTAAAAAAGTTTAGCACTTCTATTTTCCACAACTCAAACTGAAAACCGCCGTGGCTCTGCTCTTTTCCTTTCCCAGCACCTTCCCACCACTGAAGCCTCAAGGGCAGAGATTTAGCTCTAGCTGAATATCACAGACAGCCAAGTCACAGTTACAGAAGGAAGACAGTGAGCCAGAGAATCAATTAGAACTATTGATCTTCTAAATAATTCAATAAAATTGGTTTGGCGTTTTTGTTGGTCTTATTTTTGTTGCTCAGTGCTCAGAACTGCTTCCCACCCAGGTTGTCTCTTCCAGGGCATTAACTCACCCTTTGTAAGGTGTGGGATGGCTTTCTCTTCTTGTCAGCAGTGTATAAGCTGATTTCTATTTCACCTTTGGCAGCTCGACATTCTTCCTGGACCCTAATTATACATAAGAAACACACATTATATTCATTAAATCATCATGGAACTAGATAGCCTCATCAATACATACATTAAAAGACTTGTTGTGTTGCTCTAAGAAATCTGTGCACAAATCCTCCTAGCAGCATCCATCCATTCACTTCTGGAATCACAAGTTAAAGAAGCAAACTCCTTAGCTGAGCAACGAATATTCAGATGCATTAAAATTATTTTCAAGTCTTTTTTAAATCAAATGTAAAGTCAAAGCTTTTTTTAGAGCTTGAGGAAAATGTGGTATTTGAAATACTGAAGAAAGGCTGAATTGTGAAAAGGAAGAATTACCATTCTCAACTCTCCATTTTCATCCTTTATATTCCAAACAACCCAAACAAACCAAACAACCCAAACAACCAAGCCCCATCGCCAAAAAAATCATTCCAGGAGTGTGGAAGGATCATTACACTTTACTCAACTGAATCTCTTGTCCCACTTAGCCTTGTGCTTCTTTTGCAATACTTGACTTTTGGTCAGGAGGGAGAAATTCAGTTCTAAACGTTTATATTTTAGTTCTCATTATCTGCTTTTAATTCCACCGATAGACTTTTTTCCTTTACACCTTCTAAAGCTTTGAGCCTGTTTTGCCCTTTAAGTGTTTTCTCCCAATCCTCATCTCACCTATCAGTTTTTCTTTTCCCGTCCTCTGCTTAACTACGGCCAAAGAGGACGAATAAATGATTTCCACAGGTGCACTGGTGTTTGGCCAGCATCACATTTTGTCTCTCTTACTTGCTGATGCCTGGAGGGAGCTCGTTGACCACCACCCTCCTGCTCCAGGCCATGAGGTCCCTCTCGGTGGCCATCTGGCTGCGGGGAGCGTTGTGGTGCATCTGCCGCACGCCCTCGATCTGCCCGCTCCGCCGCAGCCCCACGTTGGGAGGGGAGGCCACGTCGGGGCTGCGCAGGGCTGGGGAGAGACAAGGACAGAGAGAGCTTCTTCACTTCTGTGAATTGTCAGTAAAATCATGGAGTCAGCAGGTGGTTGGGTGAGGAGGGACCTGAGAGATCAAATGGTGCCACACCATGCCCTGGGACACTTTATCCCAGCCCTGTCCAGCCTGGTCTTGGACACTTCCAGGGATCCAGGGGCAGCCACAGCTCCTCTGGGCACCCTGTGCCCCACCCTCACACTGAACAGTTCATTCCCTATATCCCATCCACAATTCAAAACCTAAGGATGGCACCAAGATTGATAAACAAAGGTTGATAATAAAGGAATCACTGTGAAGCCAGAATGATTTTTGTCTTTTTTTTTATATCCCTTTTACACAGTTCTGTGTATCCACAAGCATTAGCAGTACGCACACCTGCAACCTTTTACTTAGTTTAGTGCTCAGTGATTTGTAAGTGTTCTGCAGGCCTGAGACTGAACAGAGCTGCAGAGCCAGGGACACCAAACATTCCCACTGGCTCAGGAAGCCAAGGGCCCCTGGCAGGACAGATTCTGGAAACTCGAGCTGAGCCCAGCCCAGCCCCAGCATTGGGCTCCCTTGTTGGATCTGGGCTGTGGAAGGTCTAGAACTGGTGTGTGTGACTGACGGGGGTGCATTTGCCACGCTGTCACCTGGGTGAAGTGGATGCATCAAACAGGATCCTGATTAAATACTGAGGTAAAGACCCCAACCCCTTTAACTGTGTCTGGCTGCATTTTCCTAACACCAGGAAAAAGGCATCAATTGCTGTAACTGTCCTTACTTATCCCATCAATATAATTCCCACAGGCTTTCATATGGCAAATGACACAAAAATTTTGGTTGTGCAAAGCTATATAAAAATATCTGACTATTTAAATACTTTATACATAATCCAATTAACTTATTCAAATGGGCAGCTCGTGTGGGCAAAGTCATTGATTTATGCAAGTTCTAGAAGGGAATTGCTTTAATTTCCACATGACTCAGATCTGGAAATTCCTTTACACAACTACAGGGACACACAAATAAAACTGAAAACTGGGGCTGCAAAACACATCAATGTATCTAAGCAGCAGAAAAGACTTTTTGTGAGCTGAAGCTGCCTATTAGGCAACCTTCTTGAAATATCAACTTAGATCAAGGCAAAAATGCATTTTCATATTTTTCCCTGATACTTTTCTTACTCCTTCTTGAATTGAAACACAAGCAACTCCAAATCCAAATCCTAATGAGCTTTGCCAGGAAATCTACTTCAAACACATGTAATCAGTCACTTAACCTAGAAGTGATTTATTAGCAGCTGTGAATTCTCCCAAGGCTCAGGCTGACTTGCAGCACAGTGCTGGGCATCTGCTCCCTCCCATCAGCTGCACTCACTCAGCTGCTCACATCTGATTGAGTGTGGTTTCAATTTTTAATCACTTTGTGTATTAAAAATAAAATCACAGTAGCAGAACACTTACCAGGAGAATAATCTCAAGCTTTCTAAGGAAACACTAAGACAGAGCAACATGTTTATTTTATTAGCACTGATGCTCAGCCTTGTGCTGCAGCAGGAAACCATTAGTCTGTCACAACACTGTACTCCACTGACAGCTCCTAATTATACGCTTTCATTTTGCCATTTTGCAGTTATGAAATTTCATCTCTGCACTGATATCAAGACAATACAGTGAACTTCATGCTTATCTTTCAGGAAACTGGCTTATAGCAGGAATAATTCCAGTCTAGTAACTCCAGGCAATCAGATACAGCCCAGGTTAGACCATTGGGTGCCCTCAGCTGCCCCTTAGATTTGTAATTCCTCTGTTGGAATCCACAGAACATCCCACTGCTCCACAGGGTTAACAAGGTGTACAGGAAGAGAGAAAAACACCCTCAAAGACACAGTCTCACAACTGACTTTGATCAGTCCTTCCTGCGAAAAGGAAGGAATGGATGGAGACAAGGCTGGACACTGACCTCCATTAACAGAGTGGGATCTGTTGAGTGGAGGGTTTGGAAGTGTTTCTCCTTCATTAATCAGTCTCAGATCTTGTTCCCTCTGGAGCTCTCTGATCATTCCATCAAGGATGCTCTCATCCTGGTCGTTGGTTTGCTGCCCGATGACTTGTTCAACCACCTCACCATCACCTTGGCAAGAACAAAGCCACAAATGCTGAGAAAATGATGGATTTCTCTATTACCAAAACCATAGAAATAATCCCATTTAAAACTCTGCACCACTATTTGTCTGCTCTGCAAAACATCTGATCCCCAGCTGGCTTTCTGTTCTCATGTAATAAATGGACGCAAAGTTTAGAAGAGAAGTTACAATAAAATCCTAAAAGTTCAGACCACGTGTAGAACATAAACACAAACCCTAAGAAACAGCAGAAAAAAATTATGCTTCACTAGGTAAGAATGGAAGGTTTTTTTTTGGGGATCAGAATTTTGCTGAAGTTTGTGTCTACAAGAAAAAAGAACTGTTTTAAAAAACAAAAGCTGGATTTTCTATGTCTTCCTCACCTTCCAGCTTTCTTCCTCGCATCCACAGTTACAGAGATTAATAGACAATGCTTTAAACAAATGCTTTTTCCCATATACCTGGGAAAAACCCACATTTTGGAATACTCTTGCCTCCAGTCAATTTGATTCCCCACATAACCCCACCCCATCTCCTCTTCTACCCGTACATTGAATTTCAACCATTAATTTATCCATCCTCACAGCACCATCCCAGGAGCTGGTGCTCAGTACTCTGCCACACTTGCATTATTCATGAGGCTCAGTCAGAATACCATTAGCCACATATCCCAGCTGAGGAATCAGTTGTTCATCCTTGCAATTTTCCCTCCCTGGCACCAGCCGCTGGAATCTCGTGGGATGAGGATTTCCATCAACATCCACCAGGAATGGAGGAGGCATAAGGTGTGGAGCCTGTTGAGTCTGTTCATCCAGCACATAATTATTGGCATCCCGGATCAGGGGCCGGTAATCCGTGTGGAAGAACATCTGATCAGGAATCTGAAAGAAAAGCAATTTAGTGAAGAAATCAGTGGCCATTTGCAGCTATCTTGCTGCTCTGGAATGGCTCCCATAAACTACAACTCCTACACTTGGGATCAGCACAAGGAATGTTATGACAGAGAACAGATTCCTACCACAAATGTGGTTTGTTACCAAGGCCTGATGCAGAAATTCAACAGTAAAATAGGGCAAGAGAGGTGGGCAGAGAAGTTAATGCTTTTCTCCTCTATCTTCTATTGAGTCTCTGGTCTAAACCTTTTTGAGTTATATAAACAGCAACTGCTCCATGACCTAATTATTATTTTGTCTGGAGCAGGGTGAGGGAATAAATTGTAACACAAATACTTCTAAGACAAAATCAGGTCAAGACAGGCAAGAGTTTAAAATGCATTCAACCCACCTTTTCATAATATTTATTGCATCCAAAACCAAATAGTAGCAGATGTCCATGAGAGTCTGTGCAGGCAAAATGCTGCCCATCTGGTGAGAACTTGCAATCAAAAACAGCTCCATGGCCTTGGCCCTCAATCTGTACCAAGCACAGAGAATTCCTTTCACAACCATACATTCTCTAGAAGAGTATTTTCACATTTTCCCTGTGCTTCAACATGTACTGAATCCACATTCTGAGATTTCTCACCTCACTCAAGACTGATTTACACTTTTGTTTATTAAAGTTAAACTGGATAACAAAGTAAAACTTCACGTTTTCTTTCTGTTCTGAAATTTCAGCCCAACTTTTAATGTATGTTCTGGAACAACCCCCTGGAAGTCTACATTTTATGTTAATGGCAGACATAGGGCAAGATCACCAAAGATCTCACAGCTGTACTGGCTATAGAAGCATTTAATGAAATCTGCTTTTGTCTCAAGTTGTGAAAAAAGAAGAAATTCAAACCTCCTGTGATCCTTCTTACCATGTTAAAGTAATTGCGAATTTTTGTTCCTTTGTCTATATCCCAAACAAAAATATTCCCATCGTGTCCTGCCGAAAGCACAATCCTTTGGTCAAAGGGATGAGCCTCCAGAACAAAAACTTCATCATCATGACCCTGTAATGACAGCAGGGGGTAAAAAAAGATTGATTTCTCCATGTGGTATCTCCAGATGTGCTGGGAGTTACTGAGAGGACATCCCAGGTCAGGGAGTCACCCAGGAATCCTCAATGTACTGAACTGTGCTTGGTCACCACTCCTGCCACAGGTTTGCTGCTGTCACTGCTCAGCACTGCTGAGATGGGGAGGGATGGAGAAATCAGGGCACAAGGAGCCTCCAGAGGGTTCCCTCAGCCAGCAACCCCCAGGATTCTGCACATCAGCCCCTTTCCCTGTGGTGCACCCTCCTCCCAGCAGGCAGGAATGCTTCAACACCCTTCTCATGGGAATGGTGATGAGTTTAACCCAAAAATCAACCTCAGAGTGAACTCCATCCACGTGGGATTCCCCCTGGAATTGTACTCACAGATAAGCTATGGAGAAGCTGCCCTGTGGATGAGTTCCACACTTTGAGAAGGAAGTTGTTGACTGCAGTGATGACGGTGGCATCGTATCGATCCCAGGCCACCATGGTCACCTTCAGCTTGGTCACCTTGTCCTCCCCAGATGCCACATTGTTTCTAAGGAAATCAGCAATTTAAACAGGAATAAATCAGTAGCTGCATATGGAAACACTCAGGAGAGCTAATTCAGTATGAAATTCAGGGGAGGATGGATCACAGCCACCTCTGTGACTCTGGCTAAGGCAGGAGAATGAAGGATGGTCCTGCAGCGGATACGGGAAATATTCAGTGCCATGAGATTTATGGAGCTCCATTTCCTTAAAAAGGACATTTTCTCCTCTTTTTCTAAGCCACCATCCTTCCCTACCCCAGTTCTTCCGTTCAGCTCTATTAAGCTTTTTCCTACAAGGCATTTTTCTTATCAGTCATCAATATCAGTAAACTTCACAAGGTTTAAATAAATCCAACTCACATTTCCGACTGCAAACACTGCAGATGCAACCACTGAAATATGGAGAATTCTGCAAAGCAAGTGCCTAATGGATTTCTCCATTTCTGCTCTTTGTTGCTGTGAATATTCAATTACAACTCAATTACAGGGCACTTACAGAAGTCACTTGAGGATCTCAAAAAAAAAAAAATTCCAAACCCTAATTGAACCAGAGAACCAAACACTAATTTCACCTCTTACTTGGAAATTAAAGAAGACATACAATGTTAAGAACCATGTTGGATACATATATACATTAGCATATGAGCAGGGGGGCTCTACCAAAACCTCCTTCTGTGACATAAACTGACATTCTTATTTCATGTGTAAAATACCAAATATTCCTCAACCATTACGATAGGGAAGCACCAATGCATTATTCTTTATCTGGAGGTGAATTAACTGTGTAAGTTGACAAAGCCATGACATTTTCAACACATGCACTGAAATTAACTCCAAATGGAAGCAAATAACCAGTTTTTAATATAATGGAGGATTTAGCTTGCAGGTAAATGTGCCCACAGGTGTGTGCTGCTTGTTTTGCTTTACCCTGCCATTTTTGTAGCCATATCCAGGACCAGACTCTTCCAGTCGTGCTGATGGTAGTGCCAGATTCTTGCTGTTCCATCCCTGCTTCCACTGACAAACCTTAAGCTGTGGGGCAAAGGGAAAATAAAAAAAAGCCATGAAATTCTGAATAAAGATGGTTTCATCCCCACATGTGCACCAATAAATTATAAATATACACTTGGAAATGTGCACTTGTGTATCTCTACTTCTCTTACGAGATTACAATTTTCCTATCAGATATTGTAGGGTACAAGAGAGTTTCTAGCCCACAACATTAATTACATTTGGCTCCAGCAGCAGATGGCCTTGGAATGACTTCAATGTCGTAATTCATACGAGCTGCACATTCCCTTTCTAATGACATCAGCAAATCCCTGGAGCAGCTCAGAGTGGCAGCAAAGAAAAGGAAACTGCGTGCCAGAAGTCTGGCATAAATTATAATGCATTAACTCAGGGGCAGGGTGAAGACAGGCAAGGGAAGGAGCCAAATGGAGCACAAGGAGGTTGTCCTGCCTGTGGAGCTGAACAGGAATATTTTCATTTTTAAACTCCTCCTTATTTAAAACTTTCAAGCGTGCAGCAAATGTATTTAACCACATCATAATGCCCTGGCCATCAATGTCACAGAAATCATTTTTGTTGAGAGAATGGGGAAAAAGCCCCTCAAGTAATACATTTTCACAGGATGGTCAACACCTTTGGAAGTATATTCCATTTATATACAAAATTACCCTTAAAAGCCAAGTCTATTTAATTTTATGAAGTGATTGTTTCACCTTTTCAGTTTCCCTGATCTGGTTTTTTTTTCACTGAGATGAAAAAGAGTTTGAAAATGCTTGTGACAAATTAATTTTCTTCATAATTTTACTTCTTTATATTAAAATAAAAAGGAAAGTATCCCTTTTCCATTCAAAATAACACTACAAAATACGATTTTCAGTGAGGATGTGACCTCATTCCCTCTCAAAAGGCTGGGAAGGAACTGGTGGTACAATTACAGCAGCACATCCCCAAATAATTCCATATAACAAAGCTCTCCAAGTGCAGGTGCACAGCTACAGTTGGGCTTGGAAGGCTCATCCATTACACCCTCTGTGGGGGTTACCTGGGAAGTTTCTTACACAGAAAGGTTATAAAATCTGGGTTCAAATTTGCAGTTTGAAAGGAAAAAACCAAATTAAAAGCACAGTTACAGAACATTTTTGTTGTTACAGCAGAGGACAACAAGTTTGAGCTTGTGGGCACGACACTCATCTTGCAACACACTGCAATAATTTGTCCAAGATTAAGCCAAGCCCACAGGCAAAATATTCCTGTTGAGCCAAATTTTCCATGAAATGTTATTTGGAAAAATTAAATACCATCACTGTCAGGTCCAGAGCCCAGCACTCACCTGTCACCGTTGTTACAGAACTGCACTGCAACCACTTTGTCCTGAACAGGAAGGAGGGAAACAACAGAAGTGAAAAACTCAGCCTAAAAGATCTCCATGATGAGCTTTTAATTTAGCAAACAAAAAAACTGTCAAAAAATTAAAGTACAGAAAAGTTGTATTTGAAGTTAAAACTTCCCCAGACACATTGTGTTAAACACTGAAATAGAAAACTTGAGAGAGGTGATGGTTTCCTGCAGTTTTTAGACCTAACATGCAAGGGCATCAAAAATTTAATCCAAACAATGCAAACCTTGGCTTTGTTACCACTTACAAACCATTGAGAAACAAGTGTTATGTTTTAGACATAGTTTAGCCCTTTTTTTAATTTGCCAAACACTTGTGCTGGCTCCATGATTTGCTCTCCCTACTCCCACTAATGTCTCTGACTCCTGGTGACTGGGATTTGTTTTAGGGGGGGGATGACAGCTGTCTGCAGGATTAAGAGTGGACTTAAAGAAATGCAAGGAATTACAGCTTCTTCCAAACCTGTTCCAAACAGAAAACACCCTTTTCTTTTGTGAGCAAAAGACTTGTTAGATAGGTTGGATTGGAGATTTCAGTGTGAGAGCCATGACTCTCACTGAAGTTCAGGGAATCAATTTAGACCTTGGCCTTAATCCATAAAATGTTCCTGAGGTGGAAAATTGGTAGTTTGAATTTTTTATGGGAATTTTTCTGTATAACCTGAAAAAAAGATGTTTTTAAGCTTTATTTTCTAAATGAAAATTTCCCATCATGATCCAAATTTTGACAGCACAGTCCAAAATCTGAATTACTTGTCTTGTTATGTGGATTTAACTGAACATTCAAAAGCAAGGTTAATAGGAAAAAAATGACATTGTGCAATGACATTTTGCATTAAAACTGTTTTAATGCCTCTTTCCAACACAGACTTTTTGCAAGAACAAAGGAAAATCACCTGGTCCCTCAGTTTTCTGAGGGAATGAAATACATTTTGCACAAACTTTTTGCCTCAGAGGGATTTAAAAATCAACACCCCACAAACGTCCAGGCATTTAAATACCACAGTGTTGAAAGCCAAACAAATTCTAGACAGTTAATAAAAAAAATAAGAGGTAGAGAAACCAAATTCCTGAAATGAGGTAAATGGGGTGGGGGTGGTAAAAGAGATTTTCTTTTGGATTTGCCTCTTACCGTGTGAGATTCCAGCTCAGCCATTTTCTCTGGAGATTCTGAGCCCAAATAATAAATTCTTATCACATGGTCAGTACTCCCCGTGGCAATGAACATGCCACCTAAAACAGAGAATTCTCTGTGAGAATAAAAGTCATCCAAGGAGCAACTTATTTGGACTTCATTTATTTTAATGTGCTGTTTTCTTGCCAAAGCAGCAAATTAGTTTTAAACTGAAAATTTCAGTGTAAACAGGTAAATATAAAATAAAACATTTAAACACAGTTTCAGTATTGACACACATCAGAGGAATTATTGCTGAATTTGGATGCAGTGATTAAAGTATTTTACTGTAATTTCTTTACAATATTTCTCAAAAAGGGCCCTATTGTGTGGTTTACTGCATTGAAATGGGTTTAGCTAATTCAGGATTTCTTGCTTATAAAAAGGAATGTGGGTCTACAAAAGTTCTCATTTCAAAATGCAAATTTAATGCATAATTACAACGCTTCCTTTGTAAAAATTAATATTTTTGCTCATTCAAAGCTGCAGAGGAGGTCTGTTAAGCTGAGATTTTCCAATACATTGAACTGATCCTCTTAGAATTCAGCCAAATTTGGAAGGTTTGGAAAAGTGCAATCTTTGACAGAGAATTTCCACAACTTTTCACTCCAAAACTTCACAAGGTAAAGTCTTAAAAAGATCTTACAGAGAAATATCTCAGTGTGCAAAACAAGAGACTGAAAGCCTTAGAAGTGCTCAAGGTATTTTAGCTTGAGTTATAGGAAAAAAAGAGAAAGAGCAGCTTGAGGCAGACACTTTGCAAGGAAAATTTCCAACAATTACAATTTGACAGTGGTAAAATTCACTGGAAAAGGGTTTAACACTATTTGTATTTAAAGGGAAGTAACAGAACTGTCACCAAAGGCCCCAGATCCATGGAACAGCTGACGCTGGACACGTACCAGAACTGAAAGATGAACAGGAGATCTGAACACCAGGCCTGGACCTCTCTGCAAACTTCACAGGACGATCCCTACATGCAAAACACAAGATTTTTATTTTTCCTTCTTTATTCAACACAAACAGTTCCCTGCAGTTCAGCAGGTTGAGGTCAACATGCTCATCTTACATTTCTTAATTTGATAATTCCCACTGAAGTTTGCTAGAACTTATTTTTCATTTCAGGAATTTTCTTCCTGAGTTTTATAAGAAAACCCTAATTTTCTCAATGGAAAAGATTATTTAACTGATTTATTATGATCCTCACCAATTCAAATCTATTTAAAAGAGACCCTGCCAAACCATTAATCCAACAGCATTTCCTCCCGATTAAATATGGGTCTGATGACATCTACATATGTACATTCTTCTGATTAAAAGCAAATTATTTCTTCTGCCTGTACATTTTGGACAGGGATTTAATCCTGAACATAAAAGCTGGAATTTCTTCCACAACTTTGGCTTGCAGAGCACAAACCCCAGAAATAACAATCCCAACCTCTGCCTCCCCTTCGGCTTCCAACGCCACAGAATCCCAAAGTGCTCCTGCCCCACACACCACTTTATTGAGCAAGAAAATGCCTTGATTTCATTATCTCAGCATTCCCCTCCGTGCCAAAATTAAAAATAAATTCCTCCTTGAGTTAAAATAATTATAATTATCTAAACAGCCTCACTTGAATTTCATGGTGTTCGCATGCCACTGCCAGAAACAGATTGTTCCATCGGCACCGGTGGAAGTGAGGTATCGAGTTGTTCCTTTCCTTGCTGGAGAGAACTAAAAATAAAAGTTGTAACAATTAAACCAGCTCCTATTTTCTCTTTTTTTCACGCTGGAAACTTGTTGACAAGAATGTTTTTCACTAACACATTAGTTTCTCCCCAGGAGTGCAGAGAGCAGGGGAAAGCTGAACTTGGGTAACCTGAACTTCCATAAAAATTCCACAAAAATAAAGCTGAGGAAATGGAAAACACCTACATTTTGGTTAGGAGTTCTTTGTTTTTACCACACAATGGAAATTGGAGAAATGAAACAAGCCCAGGCCCTGTAAAAATGGGGCAAAAACATGAGGAAATAGTTCTTTCTGGGGTAGAACTGGATCAGACAGGGCAAATACAACGATTCCTGCATCCAAGCCCAACAAAGAACAGCTGCACATCAGGATCCTCTTTCCTCTATCTTCCTAAACCTCTCTAAGGAGTGGGAAAGCTTTTTATTCTTAATTTCATAACTGCAGCAATACCTTTAATCCTCAGGCTACCTGGTAATTTGATAAAGGAATCCAGCACTGCTTCCTCAAAAAGCAGTGACTGATTATATTCTGAATTATCAGCTTTACAAAGAGCTTGAGAGAAACACTCACACACACACACACACACATATATATATATACACACCTATACATGTAAACAAATAATACACCAGTCATAAAGCCAAGTTGGAAAACACATTTCTAGCACAATCACCTTAACATGGTTGAAATCAGACAAAACTGGAAGTGTAGGGAAGATGGGGAGAAATGAGACTCCTGGGGAGCACTGGCATGATGGAGCAGCCTGTGCTGAATCCAAGGCAGCACCACTCCAGGGGAGAGAGATTCTGAGCCAAACAGCCCCACTCACTGTCCCCTCTATGTGCATCACCTGCCAAATTGCAGGGATTGTCTTTTTTATCCTGGGATTTTCTTTTTAAGAGGTTTCTGCCTGGCAGTTGTATGGTTTTTTTAAAGAAAATCTGCATTTGCCATAATATCCAGAGCAGCTCCTTATGCTACAAGCTAAGATAACATGGAAACAAGAAATGGGGAGAAAGGAATTTTAAGTGATCCTTCTGAAGAACAAATGCTCCCTGTGAACACAAGTGTTGGATCAGGTGCTGTGCCAGGAGCACCACCCAAAGATGCCAACAGCGAGCTGAGCCAAGGAGGTGCTGCTGCTCTCTGAATTACTCTAAAAGAGCATCAGATCTCCCATTTTTCTAGCCCTAAGGAAGCAGCAGAGGGATCACACAGCTAAAAGCACAAGGAAGCAGGAAGATGACCCCATGGAAACCACAGGACTGAGTTAACCAGGAAAAAACACCCTCAAGCTGGGACAAATCAGAGACGAAAAGATCAATTCTATCCTTGACAGCTCTTGTAACAATTCTAACTCAAGGCTTTAGGGGAAAAGCCCATCAGAACCTACCTGTGTAGAGTTTAACTCTGTGGGATTTGGTTCTGAGGGTAAAATAGAAATGAGGGATCTCTAAAGATGGGTTTAGAGCATGGGAGTTTATTGTGAAAGAGCGTGGGTGTGAGAGGCTGCTGGGCTGCAAGACACAGCTCAGAGCAGGCCAGAGACAGAGAGAGAAAGAGGCAAAAAGAGAGAGTAAGAAGAGGTTGATTTGCCATTTACAATACAATAAATCATCTTCTCTGATGAATATTCTAATTCTCTTTAACCAATCTGAGACAAGCTACAACCTCTACAACATTTGCATGCAACCTATAAGAATTATCACATTACCATACAGGGTTGTATTTTAAACCTTAAAAACCTGCTTTTGGGAATCTCTCCCAGGCAGGCAGGGTTTGCTCTGCCCTTTGGCCCTGCCTGGGCAGAGGGCATTGTTCTATCAAGAAGGAGGATCCCCTTCAGCCAGCTCTACCATTGTTTCTTAGTTACTCTTCAACTCAAACCTTGTCTTCATCTCAATTTCGATTCTACTTTCCACATTTTCAGCATCTTTTACAAGGTAATCATATCTCTAAGGCTTTCCTATTTCATCTTCCCCAACATACCTGTATGGAAGTGATGGAAGCTGAGTGGCCCTGCAGGACAGCAAGGGGGGCACAGGTCCTGAGGCACCACACCCTGACCACCTTGTCACAGCTGCCTGCAGCCAGCAGCGTGTTCTCGTAGTTCACAGCCATGTCCGAGATCTCGGCCGAGTGGCCCCGCAGGGTGGACAGCAGGCGCCCGTCATCCGTGGCCCAGATCTTCACCAAACAGTCATCTGAGCCCTGAAATTCCACACAGGAAATCCCAAAGGTTAAGGAAAATGTGGGATGTGTTCTGTGCATGTCACACGTGGGTCACTGTGGATGGACAGGGATCCCGACCCTCGGGAACTGACAGAATAACTTGGGTGAGATCCCACAAAGGCAGCATTTCAGGAAGGAATTCTTTCCTGTGAAGGTGGATATATGGAAAAAAATCTTCCTTGTGAGGATGGGGAGGCCCTGGCACAAGGGCCCAGAGAAGCTGTGGCTGCCCCATCCCTGAAAGTGTCCAAGGCCAGGCTGGACAGGGCTTAGAGCAGCCTGGGACAGTGGAAGGTGTCCCTGCCCATGGCAGGGGATGGCACTGGATGACCTTGAAATATTCCATCCCATCCAAACCATTCTGGAATTCTGTGATTCTATGAACTGTGGAGTCTGGGGATCATCTTATGGAGTCAAGGATTCAAATTGATAAAAGAGAATCATGGAATCATTGCATAGTTAATGTTGGAAGGGATCTATTTGGAAGGCAGGGACACCTTCCACCAACCCAGGTTGCTCCAAGCCCCGTCCAACCTGGCTCCAGGGATGGAGCAGCCTCACCTTCTCTGGGCCAGGGCCTCACCATCCTCACAGAGAAGGATTTCTTCCCAATGTCCCACCTAACCCTGCCCTCTGGCAGTGGGAAGCCATTCCTCCTCATGCTGTCACTCCATGCACAGGAATTAACAGCTAAAAATGCAACATTCATTTGAAAAAACTGTTGGTTTTTAAATATGCCAAACAAAAAGCAAGGGCATCACCACAGAAATAGATAGCACTGTATCCTGGAGAAAAACTTAAAATAATTGTCATGTATTCACTGTCATACTACAAATCCTGGAAGGTAAATTTAGTAGAAAAACAACCTGCAGCTGAACAAAGTCATTTCTGCATCCTGATCAGTGAATAAGAGGCTGTTGAGGGACTCAAGAAAGGAAGAAATCAAACCAAATAAAGCAATCTTCCACCAGAAAAAAGTCCAAATTTTAAACTTACTGTAAAGATTCTCCTCCCACTGCGATCAAAGGCTATGCAATAAACAGAGGAGAGGTGCCCCAAAATCCTCTTGTGCATCTTCATGTGTTGGTAGGTGGATGTTGGGAACAAGTGGCTGAAACGGCCACATCCAGTTAATTGCCTGGCAGAAAGGATATGAACTGGGAGAGAAAAACAAAGCAAAAAGGAGAGGGAGACAGAATTTAGTCCAGAACTCAGAGAAAATAAATATTAAATAAAATATAGTATTAACAACTTTATTATTAGAACAAATAATCAATCTGAACCTCTTTCACCTTGTCAGAACATTCTGTCTAGTGTTATAAAAAGAAATGCCACTCCTGATGGAGCCTTTCAATACCCACCACATGCTGCACCTGCTTTCTTACCAAAGAGGAAAGCAGAATGAAAAGTTCCCCAGCACAACTGGGAGTTATTCCAATGTTCAGTTCATGACCAGGTAACAGATACATTTATCCTACATGGACATGGAAAATCTTTAAGGAAAAATCTTTGAAGGAAGAAAGGAAATTTAGGAAATTAAGGAAATTACATGTTACTAATATATATTACAAGAAGAGTATAATAGTTTATTTTAAGTGCTTTTTTGTGGTAAAAATCTTTCCTTAGAATGGCTTCCAGATCATCTGTGAGGACCAAAGGACTTCCACATCAGTATCATTGCATTCCTATGGCAATGGAATTGAAGAACAAGAAATAGGTGGCACTGATGGCAAAGTCCCAGAGGCAGAATGGCAGGTGAGAGGAAGAACTGCAACAACAACAAACTCCTCCCTATTTCCACAGCCAGCAGCCCTTCCAAGAACAGCCTAAAATCTAAATGCACAAAACCACCACCAAAAAAGAAAAAAAACCCCTTTCATTGGATGCACAATTTGAGACCATTTTGGGATATTTAACTTCACCAATCTTATTACTATTTTTTTTTTTCCTAAGCTATCCTCATTCCAAGCACTTGAACTTTGGATTTGAAGTTTTGAGAGGGTTTTTCAGTGGCTCTTGAGGATCTAACAGAGCTGTGCTGGTGGGTTTTTGGAGTCCCTGTGATAGCAGTTCCCCTCCAGCAACTCCTTATCTTCTCCTGCACCTTGATGTGGGCTGGGCTTCACAGGAGCCCCACGAAGCTCTTTAGTGCCTTTCCCTCCTTTAGCTTAAAAGTCTAATGAAAAACTCGAGCCATTTCTTAATTGCCTCATGATATCCCTGCCAATCTACAGAAAAAAGATCACGGAATATATTAAAAATTAATCTACAAAGTCAAGAAGTGCCATTTCAAAGGGCTCCTAACCCGTAACTCCTCATTTAAATTGATACCATTGAAGTATTTACACACAAACAAGGAAAAGAAATTGTTTCCAGCTTTAAAGAAAGTACTTTTGTGTCTCAGTTTTAGGCTCTGAAATGTGGATTTTTTTTGATCACTCAATGCACTTGAAACATGACACATGAGGGGAAAAAAGCTGCATAAGAGATGCTTGCAAAAGCCATCAGGCTCCAGCATAACCTCACCTTCAGTCAATATTTGCTTTGCATGTAAAAACACATATTCAGCAATACTGAAAAGCAAAACACACTAAAGCAAATTAATTTACTACCTACGTACTATTCAATTGATACCTGATATTACACAGGGCTGTTAAACAAAACTGTTTCCCCGAGCAAAGGAAAACTGAAATTTTAAACTCTTTTTCCTACCTCTAACACAAAGATCCCACAGAGATAAATGCTCTACAAGGTACCTCAGCTTTGCCTACACATTTTATTTACTTTTCAAGCATGACAGCTTAAAAGCTGAATTCTTAAAAATATTACACCTCCCTTTCCCCCCACCCTGTGTGCCACCAGAGACGTGGAGTCAGTCAGCAGCATGGTGATTCTGCTGTGCCTTTCAAGGCTTCAAGCATTTCAATACATATATATTTATATATTTAAATACATAATAACAGTGTATCTGCCTGTAAGCAATTTCAAATGGCTTTGGATATTTCTTTAACCACACAAAGAGCTGTGTGAATCAAAAAGATACACTCTCACGTCAAAATATTCCTAAAAATCACAATATTTTCTGTGTCCCTCTGTAATCCTTCTGAGCATTTACCACTGCTCTTTGCTGTAAATCCCACGAAGGAAGCACCAAAAGGCACCAAAATCCCACATTTTTGGCACCTTGTTTTTCCGGTCGATTCCCAGCCTTGCAATCAGTTCAGCTTCAGCGGATATGAAAGTAATTTCTTTTTTTTTTTTTTTTCTGTGTTTATTTCCCTATTTGCACAACAGGGACAAAACTCCTCCATCTCCCATAGATAATTACAAAATAAAAAGCCCTGTTTATGAAATGCTTCAATCAGAGACATCCAGAGCTATTGTTGAGCCGTGAGGAGCAACAACTTTATCAAGGCAACAGCATCTTTGGACAAAAAAAGCCTATCAGTGCTTCAAAGGAACAAAGCAAACATTCCCCATTCCTGGATTCTTAGGAAGATTAATACACAATATCTAAATAGGGAATTACCCCCACATGACAAAAATCCCTGTGAAGTTTCCTTTCTTCAGCACAATGAAGTTATTGTCCTCCTAAGGCCCCAAAGCATTAAAACCCAACAACAATTCCCACATGGAGAAACAGCAACTTAGTAACCCTAAAAAATTTTACTAACCTATCTCATTAACTGATGTATTTCATGCCACACTGGGTGGAAGAGCTGCCAAGTCCACCCCCTCACTATTCCCTGCCAGGAAAAACTTTCAAGACAGTTATTTCCCATAAAAAGGGAGGAGATCCAGCCTTCTTGATAAGAGAAGTTAATTTTGTCCCAACACTGAAGGGCCATCTCAGCTCCTCCAGCTACCAACCTGTAAAATACAGGCATTTTTCTCTTTCTTTCCCACAGCCCTCAGTCCTGGAAGGCCACACCTTGAGGAGAATTGCAGTGCTTAATGCAAGTTACATAAGATGACAACAGCAATTCCTAAATCACAATTTACCCCACATTCTGCTAGAGGTAACAGCACAAATGTAAAAATCCTTGCAAGAAAGCTCACCTAGGATGGATAAACCCCAAATCCTGCAACAACGACCCACCAGTGAAAACCAGATTTAAAAAACAATCAGCAGACAGCCCAGACTTCAAAGTTAAATCCCAGCCTCAGAAGGAATTCAAGCATTTCAGCGAGGCAAAGTCACTGAGCAGCACCAGCTGGAATTCCTTCTCTCCCTAGAAACCCTTGTCTCGTTCCACTTTTTGCAAAGAAAACTAGAAAACGGGAAGCTGGTGCAAATATTTGTTTTCAAATCAGTTTCTCAGGGGTGATGAGCTCCTATCAGGCTGTTTTACCCCCTGGAAGAAGAACTGTGGCTTAGCAATGAGGACCTGGATTTTGCCCTCACCACAGATCCGAGCAGGGATCGGGTACCACTCATGGGAGAGACACAAGCCAGGATTTCACAGGAATGCCAGGAAACAAACACAGTTGGTTCCCACATGGAAAACACCTTCTCAGAGAGTGGCTGTGTGGCCACAAAGAGCCTGGGCCCAGGAAAAGCAGTGAAAGCACAGTGTGTTCCAGCTCTGGCAGCTGCTGACCTCACGGGACTCATTTCCAGCAGGAACCATCATCGATTCCTGAGCTCAGGCCGGCGCTGCTCTTTGGCAGCCCAAGGTACCTGGATCACCTTGACTGTGAATTTCCACCCAGCTGAAATGCTTGCTCACTGAGACTGTGCTGAAAACCTCCTGCTTCCAAATTTTGTGCTGTTTTCACTAACAACTGCTGCCCGCAGAAAGATTTCCATCCTCAGGTTAGAGCAGCTCTTAAAAAGTGAAAACAACCTTCTTTCTGATCTGCTTTGAGCTGCCTGGAAAAAAAAAAAAAAGGTCCTGACAAAATCGAAGGAGCATCAAAAGCAGGTTTATCAAAGGGGAATCACTCCCAGTGCTGAGGTACTGCATGACCAGTCTTTCCACTTTCTGTCTGGAAGAGCACAAGGGGAACCCAAGAAGTTCCACAGCAGCAAAAGCTGCCCAGAAAGGCTCCACCAGACTCTCCCCTCTGTGCTGTCCTGTGGCAGCAGGAAGCTCTGCCAGCTGTCCCCTCCACATCACAACCCTGGGCATGACTTCCACAGCTCAGCACTTTCCCAGAGACTCTCCCAGGCAGAAGATTCCCAGCTCTGCACAAACACGCTGGGAAAAGGGAACGTGGATTTCCCGCTCCAGTTCCACCGTGCAGGGCCTTTCATTCTGGAGTCTGGACCACAAGGTCCCATCCCAACACAACCACATGGAAAACCAATCCCTGCAGCTCCCAGCTCTCAGCTGGGCCCTCCCAGTTGATCCCAGTTGGACCACCAGTGACCCCATTCTCACAGCTTTTATGGTGAAAATTTAAATCCTTATCACTGGAAGGGAAATAATGTGAGAACAGTCCTGGCTGCTCGTTCTACACCTTATTTACCACTTTGCACAGGTAATTGCACAATCATTTCACTCCTGAATACATATTAATGGGTGTCTTTTACTTCAGCCCAACTCCTTCAGCAAGTAATACCAGAAAAGTCCATCTGCCTGAGCCAGTACAGTATGGGAATTCATAATTATGCCAAAATACCAAAGAGGTCGGGCACACTTCTTCATCTTGCCCTTAAAACAAGACCCACATGCTGCAGCATCTCTGGCTGGCACCACTCACCAGGAAAAAAAACACCCATTTTACACAAATAGACACAGAATTTTCTGACTTCCTCTTCAGGATTAACAAGGAATCCCAAAATCAAACTCCTGCCTGAAGTCAAATCCTTATTTTAATATTTATACACATTTTCTGCTCTTAGTAGTAGTTTATGTAGCTACACCAAGGATTGTATTCTTCCAGCAATCAGTACTTTTAAAAATTAATTCCTGGGTATGAAAGACCCTTTTCCATAAAATAACTTTGCATTTCTTAAAAAAAACCCCAAAAATTAGGAAAGCACCCAAACAAAAAAAAATATTCTATTCTTTAAGTCACTAAATAGTTACCAAATAAGCAGCACAGCCCTTTGCCATGAAAGCATGAGAAATGCTGAAGTCCAATCTGCCAGGATGCCTCATTAATAATACCACATATTCCAAAAACACCCAGTCTGATGAAAGAATTGATCCAAGAATCCATGCAGAAATACAAGCAGAGGAGTTGTGTGCAATAAATCCACAATTCAGACTATTAGTAATCCATCAGCACAACTGCTCGCAGTAAAGTAACTGCAGAACCAGCCTAAAATAATAAATACACAGATAGGGGAGAAACAGAAAACTGCCAGCACCATCCCTACTTCTCCAAAGGGAGGGAGGATCCATATGTGAAAAACCCCTGACAAACAGGCAAATGTATCCATTTGCACAAACAGAGATAAAATACCCTGAGAAGAAACAAACCAGGATTTACTTTCATGCCTGCAAGAATCAATTTTTTTTGCTATAAAAACAGTTAATGAAAGTTCAAACCATACAAGGCAAACACTTGAGTTTATATAAAACAGAGCAGCTCTGTGATGAGATGTAAGCTGAGAGCCCACATATATCTGAGTTTTATGCAAGTCCTTTATCTAATT
Source organism: Petroica traversi (assembly GCA_025920805.1). Classification (NCBI taxonomy): domain Eukaryota; kingdom Metazoa; phylum Chordata; class Aves; order Passeriformes; family Petroicidae; genus Petroica; species Petroica traversi. Next base: position 4,616,974 of record JAHLSL010000024.1, on the reverse strand, counting down.
GTGTGGACAACTGAGGCTGAAGGAACACAAATGTTGCTTTGGTGATTATTTCCTTTTTGGAGAGGGATGTTGCAAGCAGTCTGTTTTCTGTCATAATCCAACTAAAAGGAATTCTTGAGTCAAAAAACAGTTCCCTGGGAGCCAGACACTTTGTTCTTGCTAAGATTCCATGATGATTCCAGGATTCCATGCTCCTATGACCATGCCCATCCAATCTCACAACCACATTTACAGATTATGGAGGCAAATCATAAAAAATACTCAAGCCCATTGCCCTCCAAACAGCCATGCAAAACATGGCTACACACACTGTGGAAAATCCAAGCCTGAATAACACAAAAATTATCCTATTGTCAGGGAGAGACCTATCTTAGACTAATTCATCATGGAACATGAGAGAAAATATTAATGCAAATCCACAATAGTGTCTTAGTCAGTGAGAGGAATTTTCTGTGGGACAGGAATAAATATAGAGAGAAGAAAAAACATTTTAAACTCACCCACGTTAGGTGGTTTCCCGTAGTTCACTGGGAGTTCGGGGGGTCGGCCCCTGTGCAGAGCTGCAAAAGCAGATCCTTTCCATAGTGTGTGTCTGAAGTCTGCACCAAGGGACAAGAAATAATCAATACATTAAATAACCAAGAGATCAAGCACCACTCCCAGCAGCACAGAATAAGATTTGGCTGATTAAATAGTTTGTCAGAGATTCCTCATTTAAAGACTGCCACTCTGATTTCCAGTTCCTCAGCAGTGTCACTGTAAATGGTTTCAACTTATTTTTGCTTAATTTGAGTGATTATTGACTCTAAACTGATGGAGAGGAGAAGAGAATTTAAGAAGTGGGTGCACTTTGTATTGAGGCACAACTGAACTCTATCATGTTTTCCTTCTGCAGTGCCAACACTCAAAGCACCTCTGCTTAGGAACTGCACATTTGAGAATACACATTTTGCTGCCTGAAAGTGGGAGAAGTGAGGGTTTTTTTTCCAATAAATCTGTTTTCCTGCAATTTGTGGCAATGTGCCCTCCTTTCAGATTGTCCTCTGCACCCCACCTCCCAAAAAAAATCATTGTTTTAAGTGAAGAGTGTTCTCTTTAAAGGCTCTCCAGCTCTCTGCTGCCAACTGGCCTCAGAGAGGCTCCTCTCTAGAACAATAGTGATTTTTCTGAGACTGTTCAAAGTGCCTCAGAAATTAGACCTGGATTTCTTCCATTTCTGGCCATCTGGAGGGAGAGAAATGAGCTTCCAGGGTGAGTAAGTGCTGAAACAGAAGGACAGTGCCGCAGGTTGGTGGATCTGTGTAGCACCACGTAGATCTCTGAACACAAAGTGCACAAGCTGAGGTGACTCAGAGACTCCTGAGAGCACCTTCTGATTAAACCCCAAACTGCTGCACAGAGTATTAAATGATACTCATTAAAAACAGCACTCAGACTTCCTAAAATAGATCCATCCACCTAAACCCTTCTGTTCCCCTGCGGAAAAAAATGTTTATTTTCTCTTTACATTTTGCTGCTGTTTGCTTCTAAGCTGCAAACTGAGTGTGAAATGAAGGAGTGTTTCTCTGCAAACCTGAATTACAGCAAAGCACAGGCAAAACAAGACTCAGCCCCAAAACTGTGGTTGGGAACAGCACATCCCTCCAGGAGATATCCAATGGATTGGCAGATGCTCCTCAGCATCACGGTGTGACTTGACAGGATGCAGGGAATTAAGTGCTCAACTGCCACCAAAACAGGAAGGTCCTGCTCTGCCATCCCTCCTCCTCTCCCAGGATGATGCTCCTCCTCCTGTGTCACCTCCAGCCCTGTGATCCTTCTCCACCAGCTCATTTAATTCGCTACAACAAATTTTGCAACATTTCAGCTCTCTGAATCAGCACATCACAGGACCAAGGAAGTTCTGGCTCCTGCGGGGAGGACGTGGCAGGGGCATGGAGTGAGGAGGGAAGGAGGAATCTTCAATAGCAGATGGCTCTCAGATCTCTTTGGTTCTAACACAAAACTGCTCTCAGGATCATTCTCTCAAGCAGAGAGTTTTTCAAAGGGAAAAGGACTGGTGCTCTCTTCATGAAAGGTACAGTGGCTTTCAAATTAACTTGAAGCAAGGACAAGCAGGAACTGTCACTGAAGAATCACCCTGGCTATTCTACTCCCTAAATGCTACCCCAAATGCCAACACCCTGTCCTGTGTCTGCACAGCCAGGGAGTCAAAGAAGGGGGAAAAACAGGTTGAAAAACAGCCTGGATAAACACACCAACTGCTCAGTGATTTTAGACACAGATGTGTATAAATGTATATGGAAAAAACGACATTTTTCAGATGGATCAAACACCTAATACCATTCCTATAATTTACACAAACACACTGAGGAAGGGGGCAGAAAAAGTAACAAGACCAGGCAACTGTAGGCAAGAATTGCTTAAAATGGCATTTTCAACCAAAAAAAAAATATATCCACCAGGGCCAGCAACAACTGCATTTTAGGAAGAAAAAAGCTGGCAAGCACAGGAGACAAACCAGGGCTCATGCAAACACCCAGATGTCCCAACAGGAATGGCAACAAAAGGGGGTTAATCATTAAAATAGAATTCAAGCACAGAGAAATTGAGAATCTCACCTTTTGCTGCCCTCAGGAGAGACTGGCGCCCAACACCCAGCAAAGTCTGCACCCCCAGGACACTCTGGGGGATTTCCTTGTCTAAGAGGGGTCCAAGTCTCTCACAGATCCTAAGGAGATAATCCGGAGGGATGTGTGCATTGACAGCCACCTAAACACACAAACAACACAGACATTTGAAAATTGGTTTATTTTTCCTTATATTGGTAGCACTTTGTTTCATATTCAAGTGTGAAGCTACTGTAATCCAGCCTAAACCCCCTGAAAACTCCCTCGAAATTAATTACAATGCATTTTAAAGAGATGTGGAGTGTTAGAAAAGCCACACCAGAAATTTCAGGTTGTAACAGCTTAATTGTAAATTTAGGATATCCCTCAATAAGCAACAAAAATCCCCTGAAACTCAGAGCTCCCAGTGCAGTGCTCTGCTCAAACAACTTCTGTAAAGCCCTTTTTAACCTTTCAGTTCATTCTCTTCCCATTTTTTTGCTTAACTGAAACACCCTCATATTGACATTACTGTATGAAACACATGCACAAAAGAATGAAAACCTTAAAAATTACCTAAAACCCCTAAACACTGCCCTAAAATCAATACTCAGTCTGCAGTTTCCAGCTCCTGGGAGTAGGCATCTTTAAGACCCACATGTGTAGGCTCCAATTTTGTCATGTTGGGAAATCATCCTTTATTTTTCCCTTTGGACAGAGACTGTTTTTCTGCTCGAACAACAAATAAATTGTGCCTCATCATCCACAACGTCCTGCACTGCCTGACTCCTGTATTTCCACACTGGCAGGAAAAGCTGCCCATCAGAGCTCCTTTGACACAGGACACAGAGCTCCATCCACCCCTTTTCATGGATCAATGTTTTCCTGCCTGCCCAGACCCCAGGGATGTGCCCAGCTCCTGCCCCAGCACACTGAGGGAGTGCCAGGCATCAGGAAGGAGGAGAAGGTCTGTAATTCCCTCAGCCCTGCTGCCAAAGCATTGTTCACTCAACTGTGTCATCAAACAGATTATTAGGACACGTCGCTGGGAATTTTTTTCATTCCAATTGGGCAACAGCAGTGGAGCTACAGGACCCAGCAGAGCCAGGACAATGTCACCCCCCTGCACCACGAGCAGCATCCACACTGTCCCATAATGAGGGTTTTAACCAAAAAGAAAAGGGAAATAGATCTAATTAAATATATAAGTTATCAGTTTACTAATCCGACTAAAAACTCTTCCTGTGTGAAGGAAATTCTTGGACAAGAGACAGGTTTCTCCCTCTACTCATCCCTCAGTCACTGCTGGTTAAAGAATCATCCCATCAATCATGGTTATTCTAAAGATCCAAAATCATCATTTTTTCAGTGCAGGAATGAGAAACCTGGGGAGTGCATTACCATGTTCCCATTCCAAGACTTTTCATCCTGTGAGTGAGCATCAAGGAATGACCCTGTGAATGTTCTCCTGCACTAACAGGTTTCTCCAGTCATTTTTTCCCCCAAAATCAGAGTTCTGAAATTATATTGGCACCTTCCCAGTGGTACAGCCAGTGCAGTTCAGTGTATGAGCATGAATTGTCTTTCACTGGAAATGATGGGATGTAACACAAGTTGAAATGAGAGAAAAGGATTATCCAAACTTTAGAATTTGCCTCGCCTTCTGACTCATTCCTGAAACTCTGTAAGTGGGTTCATGCCACAAAATATTTTATGATGCTGCACCAGCCTCCCTTCAGTGTGTAGGATTTCTGAAAGGGAAGTTATAGAGAGAGGATCTGCAATTTAGTGAAATCTGAGTATGAAATTCTTATTTCCATCTCTGATAGCCAGCAACAAACCCCTCAGTCACCAACTGCCAATACACAGCAATGTATCAAACTTAAAATATAAAAAAGACCAGCCTAGAAGCTCTGGAATTTTACCACCAGAGTACCAAAAGAACCCAAACCATACCAAATAAGCAGCCCTTAATCTCAATATTATCACTGCTGTTACCCATAGGCAGGCAGCAAGAGCAGCAAATTCTCCTGGTGATTTTTTTCAATAATAATTTCCAGAAAAAATGCTTAAGTCAGAGCCCAGAGGTAAACAAGCAATTCTATTTTCAGGTTCCCAAAAGAACTTGAATCAAAAATCCTTCCTTTCACCTCTGTGTGAGAGAGTTGTAAATGGATTTTAAGTATTTTTCTAGAACATGAAGCTGCAAACATCCAGCTGAAAAAACCAAAGTCTCCCAGATCAGATTTTCCTTAAAAGAAGGATGGAAAAAGGCAAAGGTACAGCTACACCTCTCAGTGTGTGCTTGTCCAAATCCCACGTGGCACAATGAAACAGCAGCAAGGATATTATCAAATCCTCAAATATACTAGAAAATATTTTAAAGATAATTACAAAAGACTTTTGAATATAAAGAGAAAATATTTTAGAAAATAATCAGAAAATTAGAAAAAATTAGAGAGGAGTAATACAGGCCCAAACCATGCATGTTAAAATAATGCAGAACTGAAAATGTGCTAAATGAGAACAAATGCTGCATCTTGGGATAAATCATAAAGAAAATATGTTTTGTTGCCTTAGGATGTGAAAAACCTATAAAAGTTACAATATGAGAGCACAAGAATGCAATAGCACTACAGAAGAGTTTTCTGACAAAGTTACCACATAGGTACAAAGGATTAAGTGAAGCAAATTCATTCTTTTAAAAAAATCTCCTCTTTTTAAAAAACTCTCCCAGTCCTGACTGCTTGAGCCAGGCTTAGATAAGCTGCTCCAGTGATAAGCACAAGGAAAGAACTATCAGAGAAGTCAAGTCAGGGCTCAGAGAAATTCAACCCCTGAACCTGTTCTGAGGTTCTGAGGTTGGAGGCATCACCTCAGAGACCACGAGCAGAGTCCTCCCTGGAGCTGGGAGAAGCAGCTTCTTGATCCCTGAAACAAAATCCCCTGGTGTCACCCTGATCCCAGCCTGGACAATGCTCTCAGGCACAGGCTGGGATTCTTGGGGTGTCTGTGCAGGGACAGGAGTTGGATTTGATGATCCTTGTGTGTCCTTTCCAAGTCAGGAGCCTGTGACTCCACAGCTGCTGACAACTCCTCCTCCAAGGAAGGTTTCAATAAAAAACAACCCAAAAAAGACTCTTTGTGGTTACTACTTAAAATAACAAGTCTGTCTTCCCAGGGATGGGAAGCAGGGAGCTCTGGGAACCATGTCTTTTGGGAAGACCAGAGGAACATCTCTCCAAAGCACAGGTTTGAGGCAGGAGCTGCAGACTAGAAAGAAGCAGCTGCTCCATCCCCATTCTTGGTGGGCAGGCCCAGCTGGGCCCAGCAGTGGATTTCTCTCCTCCAGGTAGTCATCCAGCACTTCCCTCCTCTGCCAAAATAACCATCAATTAAGGATCAATTGACAATTGCATCAAAAAGCAGTGGAGGAGGCCAAGAGGCCAAGGCAGCTGAGCAAGCAGGAAATTACTCACAACCTCAAATGGGAATCTCAGCAAAAGGAAGCTCAGACACTGGACCTGCACAAGGTGCCAACAATATGCAAATTGACAGGAATTAAAAAATCCTTTACCCACCAGGATCCCTGGAGAGAACAGGTTGGAACGACCATGCTACCATGTGGCATTTTCCTGAGGTGACAAAACAGTAACATCTCTGTTACTCTGTTACTCTGCTAATGCTGGGATTGGCAGGATCTATAAATACCAGCACCTCGGACTCAGGGCTAGTTTTAAATCAATGCAGATGGGCAAGGCAGAACTCAGAGCCAAATCCCATAAGCTGTTCCATACCAGCCCAGCCGCTCATGGATGCAAATTCCCCACTGTCCAACAACAGCTGATTCTCTGTTTTGCCTGGAATTACATGTTTCTCAGCACAAAAACCAAACCAGGCTGAGCCAGAAGACTCAGCCCATCAGAAAGTTCTTAAAACCAGAGCAGCGGCAGTCACCTTTATCAGAAATAAACAAAGATAATGTGGAACAGCAGGTCACTGGAGACTGTGCTGATAATCGGAGTCGTTCAGCTTGACTCATCTGTACAGCAGCTGCCTCCACACCGAGCTGCTGTGGCTCATTTAAAACCAGAGCACTAATTGCCTGCAAGCTGGACACACTTCAGACCTTCAAAAGGCCATGCTGGATGGGACTTGGAGCAACCTGGCCGAGTGGAAAGTGTCCCTGCCCATGGCAGAGGGTGGAACCGGATGGGCTTGAAGGTCCCTCCCAACCCAAACCAGTCTGGGATTCTGTGATTCACTGACCCTCCCCTTCACAAACACATCTCGTGTCTCAAGACCACCAGCAGCCAGCGAGAAAGTAAAACCTCTGTGGAGTAACCTGGAGAATTCAGCCTGGAGAAGAGGGAACTGAGGGGAGACTCCTTGGGGCTGCAGCTCCTCCTGAGGGGCAGGAGCAATCTCTGCTCCCTCTGAGTGGGGCAGGAGCCAGGGAATGGCTGGAGCTGTGTCAGAGGAGGGTCAGGCTGGATTTTAGGAAAAGGTTCTTCCCCCAAGGGTGCTGGGCACTGCCCAGGCTCCCCAAGGAATGGGCATGGCCCCAAGGCTGCCAGAGCTCCAGGAGTGCTTGGACACCACTCCCAGGCACAGGGTGGGGTTGTTGGGGTGTCTGTGCAGGGTCAGGAGCTGGACTGATGATCCTGTGTGTCACTTCCAGCTCAGGATAATCTGGGACTCTGATTAGCCAGACAGGCAGCCACATGCTGCAGGCAAAAAGTGCTCCAACATGGAAACAAACAGGAAAAACAAAGGGAACACAAATGCACATAAACTTGCATTCTGTGTGGTTTTGCTCCATAGGTACAATTCTTATTAGTGTGTCTTAAATTTCTTGTCTGCCCTGTGATACCTGACATTTAAAGTAAAAGATTAAGTAAAAAAAAAAAAAAAAAAAAAAGAAGGAGGGAACAAAGAAATCTCACAGTGAGCTTTCAGATCTTGGCTAAAAAACTTGAGTGAAGTGGGAGTAAACATTCCCTAGATAAAAACCACCCAGTAGCCATTGGGCTGTTCCATCTTTATCACTCCCAAAAGCCCAGGAGCAGTAACAACGTACTCAGTGGTCACAGTACTAGCATATTTTCTGAAAAACACCACTAAACAGCCACACTGAGGATGAAAAACAAAGCTGAAACCCTAGAACGAGACATACTCTGTCAGAATATTAGGCAAACAAACAAATCAGACTTCTCTGGGTTCTTAACCCTCATCATTTCAATTACCTGCCTGACCAGAGTAGCTGCACCATCCAGCTGAGACTGTAAACGATTTTGGGTTTCTCTCTGTAAAATGCAGAAATGGGTAGGAAAAACCCCTTTACCTCCAACTGCTGGCATCTCTAATTTAATTTTGGTTCATTATGCGCCTGAGATAATTAAAATGAAGATTGGAGTGCTTTGTGTCCTTCACAACCCTGGCTCAGTTCTGAACATGGCATTCAGATATCCAGCCAGCCCTGAAGTTGAGGAGCTCAGGTTAATAAACAATCATATGCAGCCAAAAGTTCAAATTCCAAACACAGCAAACCTTAAGCAATGAGGAGGAAAGAGCCTTTCTTCAACATCCTCAACACTCTGAGGATTCACAGAGAGAAACTCAGCTCATCCCACCTGGCATCAACCCGTGCTTCATTTATAAACCTGGTCATTACTGTAAACCCTGAGAAAGAGTTAAATAATACTAGATAAAAAAGCAAACTAAAAGCATTGGTTAGGGTAAAAAATCTTAAATTTAATTATGATGAGTTTATACAGAAAGAAGAAATTTCTCATTAACTCCAAAACTCACTTCAAAACGGTTTTTCTCTCATTTCTGAAATGTTAAAGAAAAGTACATCTTTCAACATGTTCACGTACACATTTAAGAAAAGGGTTTAAGGCTTTTCTATCTGTGCCACTCAGAATGAAAAGGAAAAAAAAATAATATGTTAATATAAGTGATAGACAAAATCACTCTCTCTGACACCAGACTTCACAGTGGCACTGCTAATATTCCTCTTGGATATTGGGTGCAGTTCCAAGCTAAACCTGAGACAGCTCACAGTTAGATTTCAGATTCTCTAGGAAGACCATAGAGCACCAAAATTTATTGAATGCAGAATTTCCTCTATGTCTGCTCTCTCAGTTTACAGTCCCAGAATTATCCACAAGAGGTAGGAGGAAGCTAAACTTCCACCTGAAATTCTGAAAAGGCTTTGGAAAGGGAAAGGCAGCAGGTGCAAAGGTCTCCTCTGGGGCACAAGGAGTTCTGTGCACACCTGAGCTCCTACAATTCTGCTAAAGTGGGACACCACCTCCTGAGCCGACGCAGAGGAGTTTGAGCAAGAGCAGAGGCAAAATCCCACGTCACCATTGCTCCCCGGGAGCCGGGAGAGGCCAGGACGTGCTTTCCATTCCTTCCAGGTGAGGTGCCAGTGCCGGGCACAGGTACCAGGGCCATAAACGCTATTGGGAAGTTCAGAGCGCTCCAGCTGCAAAGTGCTACATCAGCGCCACACGTCATTGCCCAGAGCTCCCAGAAATGAAACCAAGGCCGCCTGGATCCTTTGCAAAAGGACTGGAGCGATTCAGTTCTGCCGCCCTCACACCGACACATCCCGGGGGTGCGGGGCCGAGGGCCACCCCCGGCCCTGCGGAGGCACTGACCTTCCTCAATGACACACATTCGGAGGGTTTATGCCTCAGCAAAAGCAGCCGCTCCGCGTATTTCACAGGCATTTAACAGCCACAACACCACACTTCCTAATAACCCCTCCTTTCCTGCCTGACAGCAGGCCCAGACGCCGCGGTGAGGGGCGGGTTTCGCGCAGGCCGCCGCAGGCCGGGAATCCCTGAC
>JAHLSL010000024.1:4578738-4602507 GCA_025920805.1 Petroica traversi | reverse complement strand
TGTGTAGACCCTGTTTCCTCTACAGTTTTTGAGTTGTCAGTGATAGTTCACAGGACCGTGGAATGTTTTGGTGAAAGGAACCTTAAAGCTCATCCAGTCCCACCCCCTGCCATGGGCAGGGACACCTTCCCTATCCCAGGTTGCTGCAAGCCCCCAGGGACACCTTCCCTATCCCAGGCTGCTCCAAGCCCCATCCAGCCTGGCCTTGGACACTTCCAGGGATCCAGGGGCAGCCACAGCTTCTCTGGGCACCCTGTGCCAGGGCCTCAGCACCTTCACAATAAAAATTTCTTCCCCATATCCCACCTAACCCTGCCCTCTGGTAGTGGGAAGCCATTTCCCCTTGTGCTGCTCCCAAGTCCCTTTGCATCTTCCTTGCAGGCTCCAAACAATTACTCTTGGAACGTTTTCAGGGCAGGTTCACTGCTCAGCTCTTCAGTGGCAGAGACATGAGGTGCTACCTCACCAAGCTACAAATTCCAGTGGCTTCCCAATAGTAACAGCTCTCCCAGCTTTCCAGCTGGACCCTGGAGGCTCCAGAGCTGCAGAGTGGAGCTTCCCGGGAGAGACAGAGTGAAACTGCTGTTCTCAGGATAAATTCCCAGCCAGGAGAAGCACTCACTGATCCTGCTCTGCGGAGTTTCTCCCACCTGTCTTCAGAGCTCAGAACTGCAAGCTCATCTTTTCATGTGTGATGGCAAGGCACAGGAGAAAATACAGATGATGTTTTATAATATGCCCTGAAAGTACAAATCCATCTTCCTGAGCTGAACAGAGTTCCCTGTCAGGGGAAAAACAGCCCCATGGATCCGGCCCAGCACCACGTCCTGCTGCATTCCAGTGCCAAGAACTCATATGCATGCTCAGGGGAGACCCCCACACACAGAGCTGCCTCCAGCCCTGGGATCCCCAGCACAGGAAGGACATGGAGCTGCTGGAACAAATCCAGCAGAGGCACGAAGATGATCAGAGGGATGGAGCAGCTCTGCTGTGAGGAAAGGCTGGGAGGATTGGGATTGTTCAGCCTGGAGAAGCCCCAGGGTGACCTAATTGTGGCCTTGTGGTACCTGAAGGGACCCTCAGGGAAGATGAGACTACAAGGGCCTGGAGTGCCAGGGCGAGGGGGACTGGCTTCCCACTGCCAGAGGGCAGGGTTAGCTGGGGGATTGAGAAGGAATTCTGCCCTGTCAGGGTGGGGAGGCCCTGGCACAGCTGCCCAGAGAAGCTGTGGCTGCCCCTGGATCCCTGCCAGTGTCCAAGGCTGGGCTGGATGAGGCTTGGAGCAGCCTGGGACAGTGGGAAGTGTCCCTGCCCATGGCAGGGGTGAAGCTGGATGGGCTTTAAGGCCCCTTCAAACCCAAAGCATTCTGTGATTCCATGATTCTCAATTTCTTTAGGAATGTGACATTTCCTTGGCACTTTTTGGTGGAATCTCTCCACTCATTATTTGCTTCTGTTTGAGTTTGGGGGTGGCACAGGTGAAGCTGCAGCACCACCAGCAGGATTGTTCTGTTTGGGCCGGTCTAGAGCCCATGGGGATTTCTGCAGTAACTGAAAGGGGCTTTTAAAAGCCTGGGATAGAAAATGCTCCCAAAGTAAGCCTTGCTTGAGTCCTTCCTGCAGCATTCCAGCTGGGAGCCTGGCCACACGCTCCTTGCTTAGTGCTCAGTCCGTGTGTCAGTGCTCAGTGTTGCTGCTCATCGTGGCTCCAGTGATTCCTGCAGGAGGGGAAGAGTGTTGGGAATGCCCCAGATGTGTCCCGTGTGTGCTGCAGGGCACAGCTGTGCAGGTACCTGCTCCAGGGGCAGCCACAACCAGCATTCCTCATTCCCGAAGAGCTCTTGGGGAATTTCCCTCAGCCTGGCCGTGGCTGGACTGTGCTGCTGTGCAGTCACTGCCGAGCCTCTCCCCAGCATTCCTGACTCCCTGGCACCTCAGCTTCCTCTCCTTAACTCTCTCCCAGTTGCTGCATTACACCCCAAGCCTGCTGCAAGGACTGTGATCGGTCCCTCTTCCCACCTCTGCCGGGTTTTCCCCTCCAGGAGTCCTGTCTGGTGAGTAGTGCCCGTCCTCTCTTTCCCCAGGAGCTCCATTCCCACACCACACACGGATCCTGCAGCTCCATGACTCATCTTTTTCCAGCTCCTCTGCATCCAAGCAGCAGCATGCTGGGGGTGATAGTAAATCTCGGAGTGAAAGCAGGATTTTATGGATGTGCTGATTCATCTTTCCTCAGAGCAGAGCTCTGTTATGTAAATGCCAGCAGCAGCTGGTGGCAGGAGGAGGCAGAACAGACTAATGAGCCACAGAAGGATTCAGGAGCAGAGATGCTTTAAGGAAGAAGCTGGATTGTAGCTGTTTCTTTCCATACTGCTCTTTAAATAAATAAAAACTAAAGTTTTTGTGGGATTTTGGAGTAGGAACTGCTGACATTCAAATATCCATCGCTTCTCCCCATTTGGTGTTGTAGGGAATTTTACTCTCAGTTGTAGCTGGGAGTAAAACTCAACCCCTTGTTTAATTTTACTACAAAGTTAAATGGACTTCCCCACAGTCAGCTTGTAACACCAGGTAAAGGTGTCTTTGTCATATTTTATTTATGATTGTTCTGTCCTCATGAGTCAAACCCTGCTTTAGTTATGTGTGAAAACAGGACTGTGGTTTGGCACAACCAGAAATATACAGTTAAATATCAAAAGAAAGTAAGTTTACTGTGGAATTGTGCAGGTGTTTACCTGCCTTGTACCTTTCCAGTAAATGTAGATGGAGATGCACATGCCTGAATCCAGCTGGGACAAATTAATAATTTTTAGTTTTTTGGGTTTTTTGTCATTTTTTGTTTGTTTGGATTTTTTTGTTTTTTATTATTTTTTGAGTATTTTCTGTGCACAGTTCATAGAATACCCTGAGTTGGAAGCAACCCACAAGGATTTCTATGAGCATCCTGCTCGTCTTATGCCTTTCATAGGGATCTAAAAGGCAAACAAGAATAGGGGTTAAATTAAATCCAAATTTCTGTTTAACTGATTCAAAAATAAGAGCTGTTCAGAAGGAATTTAGGGGTTGCTGCCTTGTGCTACACAGTTGTAAGTAAAGAAATATTGAAAAGTCCAAGCTTATTTTAAGATCTTTAAATACAGAAACTTCAAATTTTGATATTGTAGTTTATTTTTTTAAAAATAAATGAGGTGCAAAATAATTAGCACTAATTACAGTCGTTGGAGTGCAGGGCTGGCGAGTGCAAACCAACATCCAGTTTTTACAGGACAAATCTCCAAGTTCCCACTCCTTCCTGTGGTTTTCTGCCTCGACAAGAGCATTTAAATAATAATTAAATAGCTGTTAGATATTACACAAGATCTGCTCTAGGATTTTTGCTGTTTTTAATAATTTAATGTTTAATTTCTCTGCTGCATCGTTGCAGTCGTTCCTCTAGATGGTGCCAGACATCCAAGAGTTGGGTGTAACATTATCCCGCAGAAAGGCGATGGAGGAACGGCCAGGACGCCGCTCGCCTTTGTTTCTAAATTCTGCCTTGCAATAGTTCATCTCGTTGATAAATTACTTGTTCTGGGTGATGTGAATATGATGTTTTTTTTCCTTTTGAGAATCCTAAAATCCATTCAGCCTAAATTCCACCTGCCTGGAGCAGTGTCATCCCTTGCTCCGTGGGCTGATCCATATCTCATATTCCTTATGGCAGCCATTAGCTGCTGTGAGCTGTGATCGGTGTGTGCAGCCCTGCTGCGACTGGGGGAGCTTCATCTGCCTGTTTGCAAAGCAGGGAAATTTCTGACTGTTATCTGAACATTTCTCCTCATCTCTGTTTCACACAGAAATGCCACATCCAGCTGTGGATGAAACACCAAGAAAGGGGCAGCTCCGTGTCCCTCTGTGCTCTGGGCTTTGCCAGCAGAAGGACGAGAGGAATGATATCAATGTCAGGTCCATGCTCAGCATCTCTGAATTCCAACTTGGTACCTCAAAGTGCTGGAATCCCCCAGGTTTTATAGCAGCAAAATTACTACTGGGTGTAAGTGAGCTGGTAGGTTTTGTTATTGTTTGTGTTACTGCTGCACATCCCTGTCTAAGGGTCTGATTCTGACGTGTGTCCCCTGGTTGGGATCAACTCCCTCTTCCCAACCTTTTCCAGTTTCTCCTGAGCAGCCCTGGGTGCTACCAGTCCAGGGGTCCCCTGCACAAGGATCTCACCCCAAAAATACCACCTGATATCACTGGGCTAATTCAGCAACTTCAAGTCATGCTTAATATTTGTAAATAACTCTTTTATGATTGGGTTGTGGGTTTTGTAGGTTTTTAGGGCCAAATCTTGCATTTTTGGCTTCTCCTGGAAGCCTGGACACACAACATCTGACTGCAACTAAGGATTCATCATCTCTGTCCCTGGTCATGCAAATTTTACTGGAACTTCCTCAGCTAAGTAAACAATTTTAATGAAATTACATCCCTCTCTATCCCATACCCTTTTCTGTTAAGTTTTGAGGGTTTTTATGTTTTAATTATATTTTTCACTTAACAAAAATATTAGACATATTGGGAAGGAGTGCAATAGGGTTTTTTAGAGTGCCGTTTTTATTGAAATAAAAAATTATAAAACAGTTTGGTATACTTTTTATGTTTATTGATATTCCTAACATGCAGACATTGTAAATAAGCTTATTAATACTCTTTAAATACGGTCTTATAAAATTAATTCTCACTTACTGTATGAGGTGATGGATTAGAAAACTGACCTGTATAGGTCTGCCCTCAGGAGTGTGGGTTTATAATGAACTTTCACTAATCATGGAATCTGAGGATTGAATTTTGAAAGATTTCTCCAAGGGCAGAATTATTTTCTCATTATTTTTATTTATTGATTATAAAGCCTCTTCTTTGAAGTTATCTTCAATTTGAGATGATGTCTCCCTTTTACCCCTCATAAGGAAAAGCTTTAACATGGAAACCTCCATAAATTCCTCTGCAGTAAAGTGACCCCATATTTCATTTAATTTTTGCATTTCCATCCTTTAATGGACATTCACATTCTCCTGTAGCCTTCCAGCTTTGTATCTCTGGGAAAAGTCTTTCCCCTAATGTCCTCAGGAGTTCAGAAACTTTTTATTTTTGGCCTCAAATTATTAGGGCTTGAGACACAACCTACTGGAATATGTTTTGGGTGTCATCTTGATTTGGAGAGGCCTTGCATTCTTGGAAGGTCCTTTAAAGTGGTTTTTTTTTGGTCAAAGGACTAATTTAATTTAATTTCCAGTTAGGTGGTTTTCAACACCTGCAAGTTCTTGCCCTGTTGGCGGTTCCCTTTCATTTCTCTTACACCAAATAAAGTGTACTTAGAGTCTGTGAAGTCCCCACCTTCTGTGTGGTCAAATTTCTACTGGAAAGCCACCATAGGAGGGGGTGAAGCTGTGAAGGCCCATGGTGTCCATAAGGACAGAATTGTGCCATGAGTCCTTATTTCCCTGAGGTTTTCATTGTTACTCCTCGATTATAATGGGATAAGTGTGAAATATGATTGTAGAGATGGAAAAAAGCATCTCCTGTTTGTTCTCCACATTGTACTTGGAGTCTAAAGGATCTGCCATTTTCTGCTGAGGATCCTCTTCTCTCCATGTGTTTCCTGATGTCTCTGGACACCTTTCTCTCTCCTGCTCTCTGCAGTCAGTAGATCTCAGTCTCTTCATTTTTCTTTCCTCTCTTTGCTCCTTCCTCCTGCTTGGTGACTGAGGTTGTTACAGCTTTCAGAACTTGACTTTCTTCCAAACCCATCTTCCCACCTTGACTTTGCTGCTGCCTGTGGACTCTGCCAGCCCCCCATGTCCTTGCATTTGGGGGTTTTGTCCTTGCTGACTCCAGGATGCCTCTGGAATGGCCGAGGAACATTTCCATGGGAGACACAGTGCATCCTAAAATGGGACATGGAAAAATCCCATTGAGAGTCACACCGACCTCTTTGTGCAGGTTTTGAGCAGGAATTGGAGAAATCCTGGCAGCTGAGCTCTGAGGGAGGGATTTAGGGTGACCAGAGGCTCGTGAGATGCGTCAAGACTCTTTCAAGCCTCGTTTTGTCTTTCTTGAACATGTGGAAAACAAACCAGGCTGCAGCACTCCCTCCCTGTCAGGAGAAGAAAGCAGCAGGACAAAATCTGTTGTTGGAATTTCCCTCCAGCAGCACTTCCATCCCTCCCACCCGGGGGCAGTTGGGGTGAGCCATGACCATGCTTGGGGGGACTCATCCCAGGGGATCCGGCTGTCCCAGAGCTGGGGACTCTGCTTTGTTCCCTGCAGCCCCACCCCCCCCCACAGCCAAAAAAAAAATTTTTCACCAACTGCTAAAGTCTCTTGCTCTCCTGCTTTAACACTAATTTTGGGAGTTTTCAGCTGGGCTCTGAGCTACCTCATCCAGGAATCCGCGTGGCAGCCCCGAGATCCAGCCCCATCTGGGTGACAGAGTTTGTTTCCTTTGGCAATATGGATTTAACAACCAGGCTTCCAGCCCTGGGAATCATTTCCCTCAAATAGCTGCAAAATAAATGATGGGACATTTTCCAGTGCAGTGCTGCAACCACCCAAAGCACCACTGTAAAACTCACAGAGGCCAGGCAGAGTGAGTGCATTAAGCAAGGCTTAGGGGGATTATGGAATTAAATTGGGAGCCCCTTCCACCCTTCCCCCAGTCAAAGACATTTGGAAATAAATATGAAAAAAGGGTGTTAAAACAATGGCTTTGGCTAAAACCTCTGCAAGCAAAGAACCTCGTTGTGGAGGCTGTTGCTGAGCTGTGGACTGGTGTGTTCAGGCTGTGTTCCAGAGGGTTTCCATCAGGGAGCCAGGATAATCTCAGGAACACCCAAGGGCTGTGGCTGGAACGCTCCCAGAATGGCTCTGATTCCCAAATTCCCTCTGCATTGGAGAAGTGCACCAGCCCCTCGTCCAGCACAGGACTTTGCCTCCTCTCCTCTGGGTTCTGCTGCTGCCTTGGCATTCCTTATGCTCTGCCTGCAATTCCCAGCTCCGTCCTTTTCCTGGCATCAGGAGCATCCAGCTCCTTTCAGGGAGAGTTTGTGCAATGAAAGCTTTGCTTTAATCTGGGCTGGATTTAGCCAGATGCTGCAATCCCGGGAGGGCTTACACAGGGCTCAGGTCTGCCATGGGAACGTAGCCCTGGTTTGATAATCTGGGAATGATTTATTTAAAATTAAAACCATAGAAAACCTTTAAAACAGCTTTTTTTTGAGCTCCTTTTGGTCTTGCAGTGGAACAGGCACCTGGACTCTCAGTCACATATACAGCCTGGCACCCATGAAATAGGTTTTAGGCTAATGAGGCACACTCTGCCTGCTTTAATTAAATGAATTATAGCCAGAAAAAAAAAAAAAAAGAGCATTTCCCATTAAAAGTCTTTAGCATCATAATAACACGATGAATTTAAGTATTTAATATACAACTACATAAAATTAAATATTAATTTCCAATACACTTACAGAGCTCATTTGACCCAAATGACCCCACAAATATTCCCTTACCAGGGAATCCCTTTTCTTTGCATCTTTATTATCATCATTACCAACCTTTGTATTTAAAATCTTCTTTTTTTATGCAGTTCTCTTGGTGATAAAATAAATCCATGAGACACCTGTGCAGCAAGAAATCGGATTTACACAGATTTTAATCTTTTTGGGGCAAACACAGATTTTTCTTGCCCATGTCAGGGCCTGGGGTAGATGAGCACAGTGACACCAGAGGCAGCTCTGTTAATTAGTGCTAATTAATAAAGCTACCGGGTTATCTTTGACCTTCTCACAGCCCGCTGAGGAGGAAGGGTAAAGAATGAACAGTGGAATATCCTTTTGGTCAGAGTTTTTCCGTGCCTGCCTCTCCTCTCTGACTCCCCCAGGTCCTGTGTCCCCCGTGCCTTAGCAGGGAGCGGGGTCGCCTCTTCCTGCAGCCTGGAATTCCAAGGAATCCTGCAGCACCACGGGAAGCTGCTGCCCAGGAAGGGGCTGGGGATGCTGACTGCTTGTGACAAGCCTTGCCTGGGAGAAAACCAACACGGCAGCGGTTGGAAACCTGAATGATGTCACTATGGCAACAAAATAACTCACCTTAAAATAAAATGTGCATTGGAAGCAACCTCGTGTGCTCGGGGAATACAGGGAGGAAGGTCCTATTTTTTTATATGTATATATTTTTATGTTTATGTATTTTTAATTTTTTTTCAGCTTCCTGAAATCTTCCCCTGTTACCAGATGCTGACGCAGATATAAAAAATATTTTAATTTCTCTCAGCAATGAAATGAAACAGAACATGACCAGACCTCCAGAAGAAGGAAAAATGTGTTTGCTGGAGGGCAGGAAAACCCTGGAGCTGCTGATAACTCCAAGTCATGCTGATGGATGTGAGATCCAGACTATTGATATCTGCAGCTCATGGCCATGATTTGGGACTAATTATTGCTAATATTTTTCATGGACATGGTCCATCCCTTTACAGCAATCCCAAACTCCATTTCCATATTTGTTCCTTCCAGAAAGATTTGTTTCTCCTTGTTTCTGCATAAAATAACAGCAACAGGTGGAAATTTAGAGATTTCTCTGGAAATTCCAAACTCTCCCTGGCTCTTTTCATCCCATGAGCATCCCAGCCAGGTTGGAACTGTGGTGAGCCACAGCACAGCTGGTGAGATTTTCCCAAATGTTCCCATCATCCTGGATGCTTTTTAGACTGGAGTGAGTGATTTTGAGCAGCTCTGTGTGAGGGAGGCCGGGATGGGGAGTGCAGCGGTGGGGGTGAGGCCGTGAGCTGTGCTGAGCTGCAGCAGCCCTGGCAGCTCCTCAGGGATCAAACCCTGGCAGAAAGAGGAGTTGTCCTGTCGGGCTCTTCTCCTGCTTGTCAAAGGCAAAGAGCATTTATGGGATGAAGCATAAGGCCATGGAAAGCCCAGCACCCCTGATCTGGTCCTGCAGCGACCCTTGACTAATCCAGGGTAAAAATAGAAACGCAAATTGTCCTGCGTTTCACTGGGAAGCAGAAATCCGGCAACACTTGGGTTTGAATCATCCAGATGCTGCACTGCAAGGGGGGGGATGTTGCTCTGGAAATCCCACTGATCCCCAGGGGCTGGGGTCAGGGTCCAGGTGGAGAGATGCTCCCCAGGGCAGGGCAGGGCCAGTTCTATTTTAAGCCGAGCAGAGGCAGCGGCGTTGGCGTTGTGCTCACCCAGTGTTTGTGTGCTGGGGACAGAGCATCTGCCTGGCAATGGGCAAACAAGTGCCAAAGGCTCCACAGAGGCACTGGGTTCCCCATGGTTTTTGCAAAGTTCAGCCTGTTCATAAAAGCTGTGGAGAGCCCAGCACATCCCAGCAGGAATCGCCAGCACCCACAGCTGTGTGAGCCACTCTGGACTTCCAGTTCTTGCAGGGCAAAAATAAATACATTTGCAGAATAACTATATTTTATATATATATATATATATAACATATTATCATATATACTTATAATAATTATTCTATATTATAATTATATTATATTATGTCATAATTTTACTCCCTATATCTCGTTTTCTGAGAGCTTTGCACCCAGTTCAATGGCAGTGAAAATAATTTACTTCCAACTGCTTCTTTTATAGGAAACCAGAGAAAGTGGATTAAAAGGAATGAGGTTATGTAGCATGAAAAAATACTACAAAACACCTGTGGAGGAGGGAAAAGAAGATTCTGCTCTGTCCCTGGGTGAGTTCAAGTGGGTACTTTGGATACTTGCGTGCCAAATAATGCTAATAATTAAGAATGTCACATTTTTACGTCATCAGCACAGCATCCAGATGTGTCTCTCTCCTCTCACTGCCTCTCTCCTTGCCATCGGTATTTCCTTGTAATCCCAGATTCTCTGCAGCCCGTGGTCACTGGGAGGGCAGGGAATAGCTGCTGTGCTTCCCTGCTCGCTGGCAGCACGGGAGGGATGAGCCGAGATTGAAATAATTTCCTACCATTGATGTCAGGGCGACTCCAACACCGCTCCGGCTTCATCCACACCACTCCTGCACCTCATCTCTGCAAGGAAAAGTAATCACTTGCCTTACCTCCAGGTTTAATTAGTCCCTGCTCCGGGGCTAATTAGGAGCGCGGTCCGCACAGAGGTCGGGGCCGGAGCCCTCCCTCCCTCTCCCGTTCCCGTTCCCGTTCCCTCTCCCGCTCCCATCCCGCTCCCATCCCGCTCCGTGCCATCTGCCATTGCCATGACACTGGCTTTGCTTTTCACGCCTGGCTGGGCGCGCTGGATGCGCGGGGTAATGGGGCTGTTTTCCTCCCCCCCCCTTGGCCTTTGGAAAGGAAATAATAATAAAAAGCCCAGGAATGGCTGGAACTGCTGCGCGCTGCCCTTTTCCTTCCCACTTTTGAAGCTTTATAGCGTTCAGTTTCCAGCCATTGGGAGGAAAATTGCCCTGAAAGAAAGAAACAAAAATCTGTGTTATTTTTTTAAACACCCCCCCGCGCCACACAGGCAGCTGCAGAGAATTTCTCTTCCAAAGGGATGATGTAATGGGCTTTCTCAGCCAATGCTGGAATGAATAAAACCCGAGACCCGAAATCCATCCAAGCTTTTGATGAAACTCCTGAGGTTCTTGGAGCAAGTGGTCGCCAAGAAAGGCTGGAACCGCTGGTTTTGTCATGCAGATCTTGAGAGAAGTGAGATGGAGAGTCAACGGCTCCACCAGGGAATAACCAAACCCACCAGGTTTTGTCCCTACTGAGGGAAAGGGGACCTCGTGAGGGGCATCTGGGACACCCAGCGAGGGTGTGGGACATCAACCCAGGCTTCACCATCCACCACTGAGTCACTCCTGATCTGCACAGGGAACATACAACCACAGCTTTTAGAGAGATATATGTGTATATTTAATATTATGTATATTATATCTAACCCAATATTATTGCCCAGAGAAGCTGTGGCTGCCCCATCCCTGGAAGCGTCCCAGGTCAGGTTGGACGAGGCTTGGAGCACCCTGGGATAGTGGAAGGTGTCCCTGCCCATGGCAGGGGGTGGCACTGGATGGGTTTATGGTCCCTTCCCATCCAAAGCAGTGTGGGATTTTCTGATTTGTATAAAACATAAATATCTAAACTGTACACAAAAATCACCAATCGGAAATAATCCCCGAGCCCAAATGGAGCAACACTGAGAGTTGGGAGGCTGGACCCTTCTCCAGCCCAGTGGTGGTTGTCACCTCACCTTCAGAACCAAGAGCATCCAGCAAACCCAGGCCCTAGGGTGGCATTTGGGGAGGGAGTTTTGCTGGGAGCAGGAGAATGTGGTGCCCTTTTCCTCCTGGGAAAAATTCAGCTCCAATGGAAACTATCCCTGGGGACACTCCTGCACAGGGGGATGTGCACAGCCCAGGTCAGTGGCACAGGGCCAGCAGGGACACAGGTGTTACCTTGGGTACACCCTCTCCATGTGTCTGTCCCCACCAACAGCCACATCCAGTGGACAGCAGGGAAGTTTTCCTCCTTTCCAAGTATCTGGAATAGGGCTGGAGGGGCTCAGACCAAAGAAGGGTTACAAACCTGTGACCCTTTACCCTCCAATTCCTTCCAGAGGTCCAGAGCCAGGGACGACTCCAGGTGCTCTCCCACCACCATGGGTTGATGGTCCTACTCTGGTGACATTTGTGTCCCACAGCACCACTGGACCATTTTCCAAGAATTTGTGTGATCACTTCCTAAGCCATTAGGATTCCTGGGCTCATTTGGTTTCACTCATTGTGTGAAATATATTCGTTTTGCATCTGCCTCTCAGTAATTTCATTTGGGGCCTCTTTGTTTGCTTTGTGTCCCCACACAAGAGCCACCAACCCCTATTCACTGTTCCCGTGCTGCTGCACCAGGGAATACAAATCCTGCCTCCTTTCCCCCCTGTCTGTCAATTCTTTGCAAGACAAAAAGGGTAATTTATTTAATTGTTGCTGATATAATGTCCTAAAAGTCTTCTCTCCCCTCCAACAGTTAATTACACTTGTTAATTATTTTAATTATTCCCAGGGTAATGCTGTAGGTGTAGAGGAGCATAGGAGTAAATTCAAAGCAGAGAAGTCAGGGTTTACTCCAAGATCTCCGTTGATAACCAGGCTGTAACCACATGGGTGGTGAAACCAGAGCAGGGAATGTTTGGCCTGGATTTGGAACTTTCTGTTGGCAGCAAGGAAGGATTTACAGGAGGGGAAGGCAGATCCTGCAGGATTTACCTCAGACAAGGCCCAGAGAGGCAGAGGTGGCACCAAATGGAACCACGACTTGGGGAAGCAGTTCTGATCAGCACCTCCATGACGGTGGATTTATATGAAGGGAGAAACCAAACCAAGGAAACTTCCAGCCCGCTGGGAAGCTGAGGCTCAGCCTGGGGCTTAGGGACAGCCCACCTCCAACTCCAGCCGGGATCCGTGAAACAGCAAAGCTCGTTTGTGGTCCCGCAGAGCAGCCTCTGCCAGCGTCCCCGGAGCCAGGGTGAAACCCGAGAGCTGCCGCAATCCAAACCTTCTCCACAGCTCCTTTTATCTTCCTGGGGGGAAAACAAACAGCGCAGAAGCCGGAGCTTTGTGGCCGGGATGTCGCACATCTGGTTTGAGCTCCAAGAAATGCACTTCCACCCCCTCCCCGAATTGTTCATGTTAAACAAACAAAACCCCGGCGATTTTGCGAGGTTTTGGCTCTGGGATAACTTTGGAGCAGCTTTGACTGAGAATTCCAGGCTTGTGCTGCACTTCATCCCCAGTGGAAGCTGCACACCTCGCTCGCCGGGTGGGAGGCACTTCCAAAGGGGAGCAGCCATGCCCTGGAACCCCTCCTGGGAATGCTGTCCAGGCTGGGATGGGGGAGTGCTCTTGGCCACTCTGTGTTTAGGTTTCAACCCAGCATTTTGCCCTGTGTTATTTGGGCTTCCTCCCCTCCCCCCTTTTAAGACCGTCTGGAATTGTTTAAGATGTGTCCAATTGTATTAAGTTGCCTTTGAGAGCTTTATGGTGTCAATTGGATTCCCACTCTTAGAAGCCAATTTGCTGCTTTTCCCTTTTCTATCACATCAGCACCAACTTCCTTTCAGTGCTTTCAGGTGTTGCCTCAGCCTGAAGTTGTGACCCCTGGACATCGCTTCCATTTGACGCAGTTCAGGGATTCCCTGGTGGGTGCTGCAGGAGGAAGGGGAGTGTCATTCCTCTGGGATCCCACCTGCCCCTCCCTGTCAGCTTCCAGCAGAGGTGGATAAACCAGGGCAGATCATGGAATCATGGAATCATGGAATCATGGAATCATGGAATCATGGAATCATGGAATCACAGAGTGGTTTGGGTTGGAAAGGACCTTAGAGCCCATCCCATTCTATCCCCTGCCATAGACAGGGATACCTTCCATTACCCCAGGTTGCTCCAAGCCCCATCCAGCCGGGCCTTGGACACTTCCAGGGATGGGGCAGCCACAGCTTCTCTGGGAACAGATGAAAGGTCTGGGTGAAAGGGGCAGGAGCAGCTCTGATCCTCTCCCCATCCCCTGCTCGACTCTCCCTAGCCCAATCACACCCCTTCCAAAGCAGGGGACAATGGCCACACGAGTGACCAGTGACATCTGTCCCCGTGTCCACGCTCACTCGTGACCAGCTCGGGCTCCTCTGGGCACTGGGACAGTCTCTGGAGCCACGTTGACATTGTTCTCTCCAAGGACAGAGGCTCCTCGAAAGCCGCCCAGCGCCGGGCCCGGGGTGTTCCCGGCTCCTGGAGCCCATCCAGGGCATCAGGTTTCAGAGCGGGGGCTCCCGGCAGCTGCACGGGAAAGGAGCCGTACCGCCGGGACCGTCAGAGGGAGGAGCCATCCTTTCCATTCCAGGAATGCAATTTGCTTTCTCCTTCATCAGATTAACACCAGTGTAACTCCATTAACTGCCAGGGAGCTGCTCTTGATCTGAAAGTCAGACCTGTTGGAGTGTTGAAAGTCAGACCTGTTGGAATCCCAGACTGGTTTGGATTGAAAGAGACCTCAAATTATCCTCTGGTTCTGCCCCCTGCCATGGGCAGGGACACCTTCCACTGTCCCAGGCTGCTCTAAGCCTCATCCAGCCCAGCCTTGGACACTTCCAGGGATCCAGGGGCAGCCACAGCTTCTCTGGGCACCCTGTGCCAGGGCCTCCCCACCCTCACAGGGAAGAATTTCTTCCCAATATCCAATCTAAATCTACCCTCCTTCATCTTAAAGCCATTCCCCTTTGTCCTGTCCTTCCATCCCTTGTCCAAAATCCCTCCTCAGCTCTCCTGGAGTCTCTTCAGGCACTGGAAGGTGCTCTCAGCTCTCCCCAGAGCTTTTCTTCCAAGGTGAACACCCCCAGCCCTCCCAGCCTGGCTCCAGAGCTAAGGGGGTTTTCCGGATTTTGTGAACAGTCATTTAACTCAAAGGAGCAAAGCTGGATATGGGATGAAACTGCAAAACCTTTCCTTTTATGTGCTTGGAGGGGTTGTTTTATTTTCCAACATTTCCCCTTTTTTTACATCCCAAGGACCTCACAGTGATTTCCATTCTCTGCTTGCTGAGGCAGCTGTGCCTTTTCCCTCTTGATCCTCCTGTGCTGATGGTGGAGACCAGGATGAAGTCTTGGAGGTGCCTCCTCTGATTTCCCCCTCCCTCCCAGGACAGTGACCAGTGTTTTCTAAGTGGTTTTCAGTGGGTTTATTGTTCTGAGCAAACAAAAGCAAATGCTTGCCCAGTTCTGTTGAAGATCCCGTGAGGACACAGTGTGAGGACACTGTGCTGCTCCGGGAGCCTGCACCAAAAGCTCTCTCATGGAATTACAGGAACATTTAGGTTGGAAAAGCCCTCCAAGTCCTTTGGGTCCAGCTGGTCCCCCAGCACTGGCAAGGCCACCACTGGCCATGTCCTTGGACACTTTTTTCCCTGATACCCAACCTAAACCTCCCCTGGTGCAGCCTGAGGCTTTCTCCTCACCCTGACAAAGCTGCTTGGACACCTCACCATGGCAGGGTGCTGCCAGCACCACTCACATCTCTTCCTGTGACACCACCTCAGAACCATCACTGTCTCCAGACTCATGAATCTCCTCACTGTTGCATCTTCAAGCTGTTATGATGAATAATGATAATCAAGATTCTGAGGATCTTTCCTAAGCAGCATCAGACCTGGTAACACCCAGAGCACAGGGAACAGCCAGCCAAGGACCTTGGGGAAGGCACTTTCTCCATAAATTCCAAATGAACCTGAAAGCAGCTTGACCCAACAGCTTGAAAGCTCTGCTTTTCAGACAAAATAAGCCAAGCTTGGGAGCTGCCATGGAGCTGGCCCTGGATTCAGTGTCTAGACACCAGGACAGGCATGGAGGAGGGTTTGGCATAAACCAGACAATCCATTCAGTTGTGCAACTCTCTCAATACCCCATGGCTCCGAAAAGTTATGAATTTGAGCAAAATGTTCTTGGGCAATTTTCTGTACTTATTTGAAAGAGGAATTTGATTAGAACAATAGTTATAGAATTAAGAACAACTCCCACCCTGGCACTCAAAAAAGAAATAACCAAAACCAAACACTCAGTTGTATGGTCTGTGTAACAACTTCTGGACTCAGATGGAGACAGGACTTGGGATCAGAGTGATCTCATTCCAAAGAGTGTTTGTACCTTGGCATATGGATGGATCCTGTGCTAAGAAAATATCAACAATATTCAGTGTCTGCTGCTTAAATCACAATGCTTGAGATACTCAGGGAGTCGAGGTTGGAGCTAAAAAGAGACGGTCTCATGGCACCAGGGCTGGGAGAAGGGGCTTCACCTTCCTGCAGGACTGGATTCCTCTTTGAAGGCCTTTTAGAGAAACCACTGGGGTGGGAAACACACAAATCTAAAATATTCCCAATATGCATTCTCTCCCTGGAGCAGTACATTGGGATTTCTCATCAACTGCTGGATAAACTCATGGAATCCTGGAATGATTTGGGTGGGAAGGAATTTAGAGATCATCTAATCCACACCTTCCACTATCTCAGGTTGCTTCAAGCCCCATCCTGCCTGGCCTTGGACACTTTCAGGGATCCAGGGGCAGCCACAGCTTCTCTGGGCACCCTGGGCCAGGGCTTCCCCCTCACAGGGAAGCTTTTTTTCCCAATATCCCATCTAACCCTGCCTCTGTTTCAAACCATTTCCCCTTGTGCTGTCACTGTGTGTTGGTATAAAAGGGCCCTCACCTTTCTATGGGCCCCCTTAGGCACAGGAAGGGGCTCCAAGGTCTCTTTTCCAGGCTGAACATCCCCAGCTCTCCCAACCTGGCTTTGTAGAGAGGCAATTCGGTGAATCATTTTTAGATGTTGGTCAGGATGACATCTGAACTATAGTTGGATCACGTTCCAGCTGGGATGTTCAGTGTCCCTGGTTTTACCCCATCTCAGCACAGTCCCACCAGGCACAGGGAATCCCGTTACTGCTCCAGAAACTTTCACTGGGGGAGACACCAGAGCAGGCCCCAAAATCTCTGCTGGGTTAAGGGAATTCACTGCCCAGGAAAAGGCCCCTCAGAACTCCCTCACCTTCACTGCTGGGGAAGCTGCAGTCCAGTTAACCCTGAGCCTCTGTACATAACAGGAACATAAATCCCCAGTGCCTCAGGCCTGGAAAATGAAATTCACATTTAAACAACCTCGAGTAGCCTTGGGAGACTGATCCTGAACCCACTGAATCCAAGACACTCTCACTGAGATGCTGTTTGGGGTTTGGACACAAAGTATTCAAGCTCTTGGAATTCCCCATTGCTGGGCTGAGTAACAATTTAATGGCAGAGAGGTTTCTGCATTGCAGACATTTTTCTTCTTATTAAATATATCCTGTAGTTGGTCATGGATGTGAAGAGACTTTCTATAAATGCAGGTTTTAGCAGGAGTTGATAAAGTTGCCCCAAAAAGCTGTAACAACAAAACTGGGACTTAACCCCAGTTCACTGGTCTGGTCCAGCTGTTCTTTCCCAGAATGAGGCCTGGATTAATGGGAAATCACACAACTGAGGCAGAGAGGGGCTCAAGCCCCAGCCAAAACCCAAAGCTCTCCAGCCCCACGGGCTCTCCCTGTCCCACTGCAGCTCTCCTGGAATTTGGGAGCTTTCCAACAGCACAAGCAACAAACCACAATCAGCTTTTGAGGAGTCTTTTTTATTAAGATAAATCCAGCAAAATTCCTAACAGTGGGTACATACAACCAACCTGCCCTTTTTGAAAAGAAATGTTTGTATTTCATTTAAAAACAGGATTACACTTTTATTTATTTATTTTTCTTTTTTTTTTTTCAAAACTGACAAAATAAAATTACATTTGGGAAACAACAGATTTCCAGCTCTTAGGTTTTTTCATGAAAATAGCTCACCTTCTTTATAAAAGCAACCCACAGAACCACTGGAATGTTTCACACGGTTATTTGTTTTGAGACCTCCCCACTTTAAGAAACCATACAACACATACAAGGGAAAAATTAAAATCTGAAGTCTGTAAGCATGACTTACACAAAAAGGGACACACT
Organism: Petroica traversi; assembly: GCA_025920805.1. NCBI lineage: Eukaryota > Metazoa > Chordata > Aves > Passeriformes > Petroicidae > Petroica > Petroica traversi. The sequence goes on along the minus strand of JAHLSL010000024.1, from coordinate 4,584,938 downwards.
GACAGAAGTCAAAAGCTACCACCACTTATTCTTTCCATGTACCATACAAACTATTACAATCACAAAATTTAAAAACAATGACTTTTTTTTTTTGTTGTTTTGTTTGTTAGGGATTTAATTCCCAAGTAACCGAGATGAAGATGTTCCATAATTAAATTCATGCTAAAAAAACCTGCATTTATAAAATAGTTGATAAAAATATTCCTCTCTGTTAACAATACAGCATGGAGGTACGGATACCAAATGATGGAGATATAGGGCAGGGTTAACATTACTCGGACTTGGCTTCCTTATCATCAGATGCTTCAGCAGCTGGTGCCTAGAAAAGGGGTTGGGAAGAATAGAAATATTATTGGTAATGCTAATTGGATTCCAATCTAAGCAGCATCAAAAAGAGACCAGTTTGTTAACACAGGCATGGGCAAGGCTTTGTGTGGGTAGAAGGAATGCACAGAAAATACTGAGACAATAATAGGCTGATAATTCTTAAATTGAGAACACAGGAGTATTAATTACTGAGGTGACTTTAAAATAAGTGCTTGCAGAGAGGCAGAGCTTTGGAATGTATTTTAATTAGGGTCAATGATATGTTGGGGGAAGTTCAAGCCCTCAACATGGGGAAGTGGAAGAGCTCCACAACAACCATGATCCTGCTCTGTCTGAACTTTGGGAATCACTTCTCACCTTTCTCTATAAAAATGTGCTTTTACTTTTCAAGTCAACCCATCAAACCTGCAAAGCTCCCTCAAAGTCCCTCTGAAGCACATCAGCCAAGCAGCTCCTGATCTCATTTTAGAAATGAAAGAATAAAGGATCCTTGGCTGGATGGTGACACTCAACCCATGGGTGATAGTGACAGAACAGAAGGGGTTGGGCTGTGCCACAGGCAAAGAGAGCCCTGAGAAAACACAACTGCACTGTCAGCAAGGAATCTGCTGGGACAATCCATCAGCAGAGATGGAGCCTGCAGCTGGATCCAGCAATGGGAGCTGCCACAGCAAGGACCTGTGAGAAGAGGCTGCAGATAACAGACAAGACTGAGTTTACTTTGCACATCTCTTGTTGAATTGTTCTGAGGCAAAGAATTGTTTTAAAGAATTGTGTAGAACTCAAAACCAGATTTCTGGCCCAGCACCAACCCGTGCTGAGCAGCAGAGGAACCCAGCAGGCCAGAGGGGATGTGCAAAGTCTCAGGGCTGGAGGGTGATGATGTCCCTGGGCTCCACTGCTCCCCAAATCTTTGGGGGAACAGGGAGGGAGCAGGGCCAGCAGGCAGCAGCTGTGGAAGGGCTCCAGCACTGAGCAGGAGGAGCTGGAAGGAGAAGGCCATTCCTGCAGGCTCTGCCCTCACAGTGTGGCAGTGACCCCCCACCCTCTGGAGCAGAGCTCCTGCAGCTGTACTGCAGCACATCTGGCTCTGATCCCAGCCTCAGTGGAGCCAAAGTACCTCATTAGTTTTGGTATCTCCATTTTCAGAGTGGTTTTCTTCTTTAGCATCCTCTTGTTTAGTTTCCTCTTTGCCTTTGGCTCCTTTCTTCCCTTTTGTTGCTGCCTTTTTGTCCTCCTTTTTATCATTTGCTGCTTTTTCCTTCTGTTAAGAAAACAGACAGTGATATATTAAATCCTAATTTCCACCTTGTACATCAGCATGTTCTCAACTCCAAAACTCTCTGCATGATCTCCTTCTACCCCCCCAAACTTCCTATTTTCCACCCCCTAAACTTCCTACTGACAAAGATGAGATCAAGGTCTCACAGAAGTGTTTTCCTTCTGTCTGTCCTCAATGTGCCACAGGGAAGTGCAGAATATAAAAGCAGCCACGGCTGGGGTTAAAAGAATTCCTATTTTAAATAGGCATTCAATTAAATTAGCTAAAATATGTTGAACTGGCCTGTACTTCTGCCCTGCTGCTGCAAGACAGCCACAGAACAAAACCAACATGTGCAAGCACCAGAATACTTCAGATGTGCTGTTAATTCCTATTTAGAAAACTGTAACAAAGCAAAGGACTTTCCCCTTTCCCTGCCAGAAATATTCCTTATGATAATAAACCCCTTCTGTGCCAGAAAAACTGGGGGCTCAACAGCATCACTCTGCTAACCACAAGAGCATTGCATTTATTATTTAAGTGCAGTTTCTTATATGTGGATCAGGCTAAATCAAAACAAAAGCCAAAACTTGATGCTTCTGTAGTAATAATTTTCCATAGGCAAGGTCAGATCCTGACCCAGATACCTGACCCTCATTAGTTTCACTTCCAAGGATGTGCCTCTTGCTGCCAGTAAGTAACAGCACTGGCTCAGCCCCTTGCTTGATTAACCTACTTCCCACAGAGGACCCAGAAACCCTGCAAGATCTACTCACAGCTGAGTGAGGATAAATGAAAATTACTGGATATACATTTATCTGCTCAGAAGATTTGTCTCAGTGACTACAAGTTACTACAAGGTTACAAGAATTTTACTTTCTTACTTCAATTCCTGTTATTAATGCACAAAATTAATGCAGGTTAAAAATGAGCTGCTAAGGGCAAGCTCAGAGTGTTAAGGGGTAAAGTCACCTGATTCTTTAATGATTAAAAATTCACCAAAATTAACAGCAAATCCTCCAATAATGCAGAAAATTTGCAGTGAGGTCAGTACATTTAATGAGTGAGGGTTTCTTTCCTCTCTAACCTCTTACTCCTCAGTCTGAGGGATTTCATCCCACTGGAAAACTCTCCTGCAGTTGGTGTCAGGAATCCCTCTCCTGGGAATACCCAGTGTCCTGATGCTGTTTGGCAGTGAGATTAAGAATTGTACTATGGCACTGTTTATCTATTCCCTTATCCCACTGAAAAACCCACAACAAAGTATTAACAGATATAAAACCAATTCTCTGTGCTGTAAAGCCCCTCTGCAGAAAGCACTGGAGGACAATCCAGGGAAACTCATTTCCATGGCTGGACTGGCTGCAGAGAAAAAGTCCCACAGGACACAACAGGTCCTCAGCTACAGCAGTGTGCTCATTTTCCTCAGTAATTCTGCTCTAGAGATGGCAACAACAGCTCAATAATAATGTGCTGCATTTTAAAAATGACAAAACTCCTTTCCCAGCTCCATCTTTTTCAATATGGCAAAGTTTAACAGGTAAAATCTGTTCTGACAGACAGGAAACCATTCCAGGATCCTGAAGGTTGACAAGTAAAGCACTCGGGGCAGGCATGAATTAAAAATACCTCCACAATTCTTACTCATTACCCTTTGCACAGGTTTTGATGCAGTCTGAGGAGCTCTGGAGAGCCAAAAGCACAGCTCAAGTGTCCTGCCTTCAAACAGCACCTCAGGAGCAGAGGCACTGATGCTTTCCAAGTCCAGCTGGGGGCAATTCCCAAGCACAGCTCCCAGGGGATCCCTGCAGGATCCCAAAGGGACACCACCCCACCCAGCTGTGCAGGGGGGCCCAAACTAAGGTTTGCCAGTCCCTGCAGCCCTCAACTCTTGCATCCCCATTCCTACAACTTTTCACATTCGGTGAATGCAGCTTTAGTGTTTAAACCCTGAGACGTTTCCATGAAAATAAAAAAGCAAGCTTGGGAAAAACCCCAAATACAATGAGGTGGGTCATGCCCTGCTGCCCTGCCCTGTGTGCCAGCAGAGCTGGCTCTGCTCTGCCTGGGCCACCAGCCACTAGAGGGAAGTGCAACCCAGAGTGTCCAGGAATGTGCTCTGGAATTCCAGCTGCATGGCCAGGATGGGTCGGGAAAACCTCACTCTGCACAGCAGAGATTACAGAGCCCAAAGTGACACGTGGGGTTCTCTCTCTGCTGCTCCTCACAGAGCATGTGGAGGGAAACAGTTCTCTCACCTGGAAGTTTGCTGTGTTATAGGCAACTGCAAATTCCTTTTTCAATGGAAAAGGAAAAAGCTCCTGGTTCCCAGCCCCTCATCCCCCTCTGCAACCAAAGTGTCTCCCCAACCTGTGCTTCTCCCACCTCATCATCCCAAACCACAAGGAAAATGTGATGGGAACAGGTTAAAAAACAATCATTGAAGTTTTGTTGCTGGGGTGTTTATTTTTTTTTATTTTGATTTTTAATTTTTTAGCTGCAAAATCTGGAATATTTACAGAAAAATCTATCAAAAAAGCACTGTAAACTGACAGCTGGGAAGGCTGACAGGAAGCGGATGGACAGAAATCCCTCATGGATTACAGAACTGCCCCTGCTGAAATTTAAAACTGTTGTTCCAAACTAAAAAAGAGCTTTAAATAATTTATTTTTTAACTATCCTGTCAGACATGCCAATGTTCTTGACATTTCCAAAAATATCCAGCTGAAGGGAAGGGGTCTCTAGAACCCTGAGAGATTAAAATGTGATAAACTGATAACTAAGTGCAGAGAGGGCCTCAGAATGGAAATATAGTAAGAAACTGTAATTAAAAGCATGATTTTCAATGCCTCCTCTAAATGAGTCTCTGATCTCTATTCCAAGCATCAGTTTCCCAACAATGCATTATATGAAACTTCAGAATGGCCTTGTAAAGCAGCAGCAAAGCCTCACCACAAGGGATTTCAAATCTGCTCAGTTTACCACATTCCTTCAGTAGAAATTGGACAAAATTATCTCTTTCCCATTCTTTTAGCTCATAAAATTAAATCTTAAAGCTTTCAGGATAATCATGAAAAAGCAAAGTGATTAATTGTGGGGGGTTTTATCCCTGTAAATACCTCGAGAAGGAAAATATAACTTCAGTTCAAGACCCTTACCTTAGGTGCTGCCTTTTTGGGCTTTGGCTCCGGTTTGGGTGGAGCAGGTTTCTGCAAAAAACACAAGAAACAAGTCAGGTGAATACCAGAATTAAATATTTATATTTATATTTTTATGAGCAATATGCTGGTAACTTTTAAAAATTATTTACCCAACAGTTGGCCCTGCAAAAAAAAATCAACGGGCAAATTACCAGGCTAAGGAGAAAGCAGGTGATTTACAGAGCCTATGGAGAAGTCCTACAGGGAACCAATCCATCCTGAAATCAATATTCCTTAACTCTGGATATTTGTGCCCAGATGGAATGGGCACTAACACAGAGGTTGTGTCTTGTGTGAGAAGCCTGGGATATGGGGATGTTCATGGAATGGGAATTTTAAGTATTGCAATACTCCAATCGTGCCTTTCCCAATTCTGGAGAAAAAACCCAATAGTTTATCTTGTACTGTCCTCACCCCAAGTGATATAATATTAAAGGATAAACAGAGATACTCACAGCAGATAGTCTGGCTGACCTTCTCTTTGGCTGCATAAGGAAAGATATGTCAGTAAAATTCAGAGAGCACATAAAACACAGCTTTCTCAGAATTGCCACCCAAAATAACATCGCATCATGAAGCCCCACAGAAACCCTAGGATTTATGAAATTATGGGCATTATGGTGAAGGCCTTGATGACTCCCCATCCCTGGAATGTCCAAGGCCAGGCTGGATGGGGCTTGGAGCAGCCTGGGACAGTGGAAGGTGTCCCTGCCATGGCAGGGGTGGCACTGGATGGGCTTCAGGATCCTTCCCACCCAAACCACGCTGGGATTCCATGATCCTTGCAGGTCCAGCTCAGGGTATTCTATGACTTCCCAGAAGTGCAGCTTTGCTCAGCAGTTCCCTGCTGCTGCCACTTCACTCCACTCTCGTGGTAAGGGATGAGGTTTCTCTCCTTGCAGGAGCTGTGAGGCTAAAATGGACATACTCCCACCAGAACCTGTCCCAGCAGAGCTGCTGGACCCCAGCACCACCTCAGGGGACAGCAATGGCCCCAAAACCAGGCCCAGGGCCACCCGCAGGGGTTGAACAGCCCTCAGGAGCTGCGTGGGCTTCCTAATTTCTGCAGAACCCTACTGGAATTCTTGGAGTGGGGACCGCACACAACTCCTACCTCCTCCTTTGCCTCGCCTTCAGCTGGAGCCTGCAAGGAAAGCGAGACACTGAGGTGAGAAGGCAGCACCATCCCGTGTGGCCCCACCTGAGCCCTGAGGGGAGCCGGGGGGGGCTCCCAGGGCCCCCCAACACCGCCCGCAGCAATGGCGGCCTCCCCCCATCCCCGCCGCCTCACGGACTACGACTCCCACAATGCCCCGCGGCCGCCGCCGCTACGTCATCACGCCGAGTTCGAAAAGTTCCCGCCAATTTCCCCTCACACAACAAGGTCGCCGCGGGCCCCGCAAGGACAATG
>JAHLSL010000024.1:4548147-4568738 GCA_025920805.1 Petroica traversi | reverse complement strand
CGGCGCTGAGCGGGCGGTGCTGCGGCTGCCGCCGACGGAAAGCGGCATTTCCTCGGTGATCCCGCACCCCTCGCCCTGTGCTGGGTAGGCAGATCCACCAGTATTCGGGTGGTTTTTTTGTTGTTCTTGAAGTTCAATTCTAAATGTGTCGCCCGTCATTCGGTTTTGATGAGTTTATTCCTCGTTGATGGTGGCAGGCGTGTGTGGCCGCTGTCCCAGTAGCCTCTGGTTCCTGCCCTGTTGGGAACACAGGATTTCGCTTTTCGTGGTCCCAGTGTGTTGTAAGCAGAGCTCGTACTGGGTTTTTCAAAGGGAAAATAAAGAGATACACAGAAATAGCGGGATTTGTGCGGGATTCAGGTGTAGCTCTGTGTCCTCAGGATCATCTGGTTTCTGTTTGATCCACATGGGAGATGCTCCGAGGCTGAAATCTGGGGGATTTGGTTGCACTTGGTATGGATGTGCTGGAGAACTGGAAAATGCCAGGGACTCCGAAAATGCCAGCTATTGCAGTTAATGATCAGTGACTTTTACTGCGAGGAGATGAAGAGTCTGAGCTGTGGCTGTATGATGACCTTTTCCTGTCACTGTTCGTGCTTCAGGTCCCCAAACTTTGGGAGGACAGTGATGTTCAGAAGATAAAAACAAGCCCTCGCTGTATTCTCCTTCTTTGCTTGAGTGCAGCCACTGATCTGTGGGCTTCAGCAGATCAAATACCAGTTGGTAAGCTTGGGGTGACGGGCTGCAGATGGCACAGGAGCCTGTGCCTCAGGTGTCTCTGCTGTCCCTCCCTTCCCGGGTCGTTTTTGTTAAACTTGATGCCGGCTCTGACAGTGCTGGTGCTGGTGGTGAAAGGCAGAGGATTATTTGATGCTAATCTAGGGAGGGTCTTGATATCCCAAGCAGTTCATTCATAAAAGGGATCCAAAGGGATTTCTGCTGGGTTCGTATAGAATGATCATATGGAAGGAAAGCAGCAGATTGGAAAAGTAATCCTTTCTTTCTAATGCAGCTGTTAATAGGTTTCAAGTTGACTGCTTCAGTTGCTATAGATTTTTATCAGTGCCCTTTCATGGCACCTATTGATTTCTGTCTGTCTAGTGATACTGAGCTCCAGGGGTGCAACCACAGATCTCAATCCCAGCTGTGTTCTTCTGGTTTTAAATTAAGTTTTTAATTATTAGCTTAGTGTTTTCTACAGTGCTGCCTGGTCCTTGTGTGGGTTGTACACGTTACAAGGCTCTAGTCTGACTAACTGCTGCCTTTCAGGCTCCTTTGTGCATCCCTGCCTGTGGAATTTGAATGTGGCGTTGGTGTAGTCTGTTTTTTGGGGAATTTGAGTGTAATGTGCACATAACTGCCAGTTTTATGACGTGTATATTTATATATATATTTATAATACATACATACACTCATGCCTGTGTCTAAAGCTGGAGCAGCTCAAGGGATCTTGTGGTAATGAGCAAGACTTGCACATTCTTAGATTCATGCGTACACCAAGGGTGTTTCTGTTGGCAGGACCAGCCCAGCACCTCACTGGGTGATGTTTTCTTTCCAGTATAAGAATTTTAATCGATGTTTCAACCTAAAGTAAGGCAGAGAGGCACCTCTTTGGAAGGAATGGGAATGAGTTGTTTCTGTGGCTCTTAAAGCTATTGGTGAGACAGGCTTTGCTTGGAGGACCAGAGGAGCCTCTCTGGGTGCTGAATTTGAAATAACCCACTCCAGGAATGGAAAATCCACATCAGAGAAGATTGCTACAGAGAGATGGAACAGAGACAAGGCTGTTTGCAGCAAAGTGACTGAACCGGGTAACATCAGCACGGGAAGGGCTCTCACTCCTGCTAAGTCATCTTTGTACTGCAGTGACACCCAGCGCTGTGTTATTTTGGGTTTTAAAAGGCTCATTAAGCAAACCAGAAATAAGTATCAAATCTCCTCCTTCCTGCCCCTTTTCTGTAAGCTGAAAAAGCTTTTGTGAGACTGGAAAGTGTCTCCCACTGAAGGAAAAAGGGTTGAGGTTGCTTCACACCTCACTCCCTGGGGCTGTGAGTCTTGGAGAGTGCCCAAATTTTGTGGTCTATTATTGGCAAAGTCCTGCTTTGTTATATGGTATAATTTGCCACATCACAGTGTATAAAATGTTTCCCCAAGGCACTTTTCTCCATAATGTTTATATTCAGTTTGATGTATCTGTAAGGAAAAAACACTGTGTGAAGCTCATGTCTAAGCAAAGACATTTTATGAGTGTGTTTCAAGGGATTTCTGGAAAGTATGATGATTGACACCTTGTCTGGCCTCCTGTTTGAATTTCACTCTATAATGTGATAGTTCCAGCACCAGTTTCCTGCTGTGTTTGAAAGTCTTGCTCGGGAAGTGGTCCCTTGTCTTTAATCTCCCTCAGCGTGGATGTGTGCTGGTGAGCTGTGGGCTGGGCACGGATACACGGGGATTGCAGTTACGAAGATGAGGTGAGGACACCCTCATGGGAATGTGGAGCTGCTGTCCAGGAGCTTTGCTGCAGGACAGGCAGTGGAGGTGAGCAGTGTTCCTCAGCCTGGGACAGTGGGGGAGGCTACGGACAGAAATGAGATAAAAATGCCACAGGAGCGTGGCAGGAGCAGGGACTGTGCCAGCTGTGAGAGAGGTTTTGCTGCCACCTCCCATTCAAATCCTTCAGGAGGTGAAAGGAAGAGAGGCCTGAGAGTCATTAGGCTCTTGCTCCTGGTAGGAGGGAAGAAGCTGAATGGCACAAATCCAGTGGGTGATTTTCTCCACAGGTTTTTGGGCCAAGAGATTGCCCAGCACCAGAATCCCTTTCTCCCTGAAGGCAGCTAGATTGCCCATTTTATTGATCTCATCTGGAAGGGAACCAGCTGTTTAAATTCTTCTCGGTCTTAGGAGTGTGCATTTGTTGCCAACAACTGCACAGGTCTTGAGTAGGGACTTTGAGAGAACTGTATTTGTTCATCCAGCACCCCCAGGCTGAAATTGGAGGCTGTGGCAGTGGAACTGAAGTGCCAGCACTGGATGTGGTGGGCTGAGTTCTGCCCTGTTCCACCGCCAGTGCTGTGGGCTGTGGAAACTGCCACATCAAATGTCTGGTGTCCAGATGCTCCTCAGAGCCAGGCGCTTCATCTCTGTGATCTGCATCCCACGTTTCCATCTCTCCCCCTCCCTTGTTTTGATGGCTGTGTGGGTGGTTTTCTTTCCTTGCCTCCTACAGCGACTGCAGACATGACAGAAAGAAGAGATGATCTCCAGAGTCAGAGTCAGAGTCCCCTACTACACGGACCTGCTGCTGTTCTGGGATGGTTCTAGAGAGGAAAGGAAATTTTAATTTTTTTTATTCACAAAGTTTGTGAGGTTTGTATTTTTCTTGTATTGCCTTCTTGCTTGTGAAAGGATCTAGGTCTTCTCCTCCCCACTGACCAGGAAATGAAGAGGAAAGTGGCCCGTGGTCTGGAGAGCAAACATTTGAATAATTACTCTTCTCTTGTCCTAGTAAGGCACCAGAGAACTTGCTGGTGCTACTGGGGACATATAACCAGTGACAAGTTCTTCCTAGAGCAGTCCAGGGGAAAACAGCTCTGGAGAAGAGCTGTTGAAAATGATGGAACATGTGTAACCATAAACTCTTCTCCTGGTTCAAGAGCTCAGGGCTTTGGGAGGGCTGGCGAGCTGCTTCATCCTTCTAAAGTTTGAATCCCAGGGAAGTAATACATGGAGATGGTAAAAAATGGTATTTTGCATTTAAATCCCTCAGGGGCCTTTTTTGTCAGAGAATCACAATAAATGCAAATAATGCCACCCTTACAGAGAATGAGCAGAGTCTGTGTGCTTTGTGTTTGTGTTGTTTGGCTGCTGGGAGGCTTCATGGAATCAGAGAATCGTTCAGGTTGGAAACGGCCTCAAAGGTCGACGAGTCCAGGCTTCATTGTGGTGCTGGGCTGTGGCAGGAGGTGGCTCTGAGGGGAAATGCAGGCACAGCAGGGTGGCTCTGTGCACGCAGCCCTTATCAGTGTGGATCACAAGTGTCCCTTGTTCTGCTGGCACGCTCCGGGTTCCCAGCGTGCTGTCCCAGCCCGGATGTCTGCCGTCACATTTGTCGCTGCGGAAACCCCGAGCAGGCAGCAGACGGTCAGGAGCACCTCGTGAACTTCCTTCGGCTGCCTGGCAGGGCAGTTTACAGGGGAAGAAAACACTGATACAAATCTTTGGTAAATATTCTTGTACTGTGATGCAAGTTTAGGTAAACCCACATATTTTGGGGAAATAAGCTGCATCTCTAGTTCTAAAAACAGTATCATGGTGTGTCTATGTTTTTGTGATACTCAGCTCATGCAATGTACATACGATGGGTGAAAACTGACTTCTTAGGCTGGGTATTGATTTTTAAACCCCTCTCTTGTGGAAACACGATACATGTGAAGGACTTTTTTTGATATCCAGTGTTCACCAAAGTGAGTTTCTCTCAATAAAATGGTAGGAGTTGTTCTGAATTAGAGCTTTTGGGATGGAAGACAAAATCCGTAACGTGGCTCAAGCTCGGATGTGTTCCATCTGCCTCCTGGGTTGTTTTTTGTAAAGTCATTATTCCAAACTCGAGATAAGTCAAATATTTTTCTTAAAATATTGCATTCAATTTTTTAATGGAGCCAGAGATTAAATTGGCTGCAGTTGTTGCAATAATTTTAATATATCAAAATAAAAAACATCTACTGTGCTTAAATAAAGCCAGTTTCTGACAGCAGGAGAAAGATGGAAAACTCTGCTCCAAGTTAAAGCCAGGAAAGGCTTTTTGCTGAGAATTTCTCTAGGTTGTATATGCAGGTAGGACAGTGTTTATTCTGATGTGGTGCATCAGGATTGTGTCTCTGCCTGGGGAGAAGAGGCAGATTTTGGGGAGAGGCTGGATGCTGTCAGCTTGTGCTGGCTTTCCCTGGAACCCTGAACTGCCACACGTTCTGAGACAGGATCCACACAGCGTCATGTCAGGGCTAAGCACTTGTGGCTTTTAAATAAATATTTATAGAGTTGAGGAACTTTTCCTTGTCCTGGGGCATTAAAGCTACACTCACAAAATTCCTATAGAAGTCAGTGAATTGGCATCTGCGTTAACCAGAGCAGAAGGTGCCAAGACTTGAGTCTTTGCAAGGTTATTCTTACTCCTTCCAGGAAAGGAGGAACTGGGGAGAGAGGAGACAAAGGGAACTACACCAACATTGACAGAATTCAGCTGTTCGAGGTCAAAACAGAATTGAAATATTCCTCTCTGTGACAAAAAGAAGAGCTAAGGATGCAGTTGCCATGGCCAAAGGGAGGTGAGCTCTGCCTGTAACTTGGGCTCCCCAGCCTTGGAAGCTCCGATCTCAGTTCCTGGCACTGACTGGAGAGCTGGAAACCTGAACCAAATTCACATTTTATATCAGTATTCTGCTATTCAGGAATGATTCTGCTCAAACATGAGAATTTTGTGTTAATGCCATTTGTTTAATCCCAGCTGTATACAGGGGAGACTTTCAGTTTATGATTAAATTTAAATGCTTTTATTGGTCAGATATTTAATCAAGCCTGAAGGAGCTTTAATTGTAATGCTTATCTGCTGTTGTTTGTCCCAGAAAAAAAGCCTCCATCCAGAAGCACGTCCTTCCTGGGACAGCACCTCCAGCTCAATATTAAGGCCATTTTCTAACACTGAAAAGGCAGCAGAGTGAGACTGAGCTTTAAAGCACCAGAAAAAATGTGAAGGGTCAGCATCCAACTGGCCTGGCTGAAGTTCGGGCTGTCCGGATACAGCTGAAGCTGTTTTCACATCCTGACTTACAGCTCCTTCCTGGACTTGGTTTCCCTTGTGAGACATGGACGTGGTAATTTATTTCTTTAATTAATGATCTGAAGTTCAGTTTTTCTGGGGCTGTTTCCATGCATGAATCAGCCTCTCTGGAAATTCAAAGGCGCTCAAGTGTAAAATTTTAACCATTACCTGTTGTTTGATTGCTGGGGTGTTGGAGTGGAGAGAGGAGCTAAAGGCAGCTGTGGTTTGAAAAGGGATCTCAGGGAAATGTGGGAGCTGCGAGCCATCTTCCGGTGCTGCACAAATGGATGTTATTCTTCACTGGGCTCTTTCCCAGAGACAGAGCAGGGAGGAGAATCAGTGCAGTGTCAGAGGAGAAAGCTGTGCCTCCCACCCGAGCTACCTGGAGCAGAGGAGGGAGGGTGATCCATAATACTGAATCCCTGGACTTCTGGAAAGTTTTGGACAAGCATTAGCCAGGTTAAAAATCTTTTTGTCCAGAAAGAAAATAAACTGCTGTCGGATAAGAGAAAAAGATTATTTATTTTCCTTTTGACTTGCGTAATTGATTGCACATCATTACAGAAAGCAGTTAACAATCAAGATTTGGGAATATACAGACAACTTTTACAATCTGCAGAAACTACCAGGACATTCCCACAGAGATTTGTGCTGGACTCTGAGCAATCTAAGTGCAGGAACAGCCTGCTGTTGCTGCCCCAGCTGGAAAACTGGGAAGAAACAATAATTGTCTTGTGCAGGAATGAGGTTTAAACTCTGCTAAAATACTGTGTAGCAGAGAGGTTTTGGAGCCATACTAGGTAGTTCTACAAAAACACCATATTCATGGCCATGAAAAGCAAACAGAATGTCAGGAATGTTTAGGATGGGAGAGGGCAAAAGGAAAAAAAAAAAAACAAACCACTGTATGAATGTATGGTGAGTCTGTCTTTAGTAGACTGGAATTGATGTCTTTAATGAAAGAAAGTGGAAAAAGGGAAGAAAATAGGGTGAGGTGATCACTGTGGGAGGAACAACCAAACAAGGCAGAATTTGTGGATAATAAGGTAGAAGCTGTGGCTGTCCCATCCCTGGAAGTGTCCAAGGCCAGGCTGGATGGGGCTTGGAGCAACCTGGGATATTGGAAGGTGTCCCTGCCCGTGGCAGGGGTGGCACTGGATGATCTGTAAGATTCCTTCTGACCCAGACCATTGTGTGATTCTGTGAATTCTGCAGTAGAGAAAGAGCTGAAAAAGTCTGAGATGTAATAACATCATGTCAGTCATGGGAGAACAAACAGGAAGGGATTATTAATAACTTTTCCTAATGGAACAACTGGGGGAGAGCAAGTGAAAGTGGCAGGTGGCAGGTTCAGGGTAAATGAAATGCTTTGTTTGACAACACAGATTTCAGGGAGGAGCTCCCTGCCAGAGGACATGGTGCACAGCAGAAAGTGCATGGGCTTGGGTAGCAGTGAGACAAATTAAGGGGGAAAGTCTGTTAAGGGCTTTTAAATACCACATTAAGGGCTGCTGCACCTCTGACTCAAAACTGTGAATGACTTGAGTCTGGGAAGAAAGCTGGATGTGCTGTAGCTCTCTGTGCTTATTGTGTTGGCGTGCTCTTCCCTGGGATCCGTGACCAGTGGAGACAGAGACTGGGCTAGACAAGTGTTGGATCCAACCCAGTGAAGCTTCCTTCTCTTCTTGAATGAAATTGGCTCTGCTCCCAAAATTATGGTAACAGTTTGCATTAAAAAAAATAAAACCATGTTGTCCAGGAAAAATGTTTGGTGGAAAAGAATATAGGGTTGGTGTCTCAGCATTTCTTACATACAACACAAGCATTCGGTGGTTCCAAGCCCAACATCATTGTGCAGATGCTGACACACTGCATGTTTAACACATGTTTAGGGTGGGTGATCAGACACCCCTCCTCCCTTAGGCATAGATCAAAGTCATCGGGCAAAGCCTGATGGAAACAGCAAACACAAAGCCTCTAGGAAAAATAATCACAGTTTTCACATAAAGCCACATTTTTATTGGAGTACTTGTTGCCAGGCAGGTTTAAACAGCACATCTGTATTCACCTCATGGGATCAACCTCTGGCTGTGCTTATATCACTGGGAATTCTGCCACGGACTACAGCAGGACAAGATTTTATCCCTTAGGAAACATTTAATGCTGCTTATCCAAGACATTCCTGTGCACATGTTGCAAATGTATTTGGCCAGAGCAGCAGCTGCAGAACAACTGGCAGATCAGGAAAGGAGCAGAATAATTCTGTGAATGAATTAAAAAGATATCCTAAAACATTCTCACTGGATATGGATAGAAATGAAGTTCAGGTGAAGCTGATTTATGGCTAGTAGATGTTTGGTGAGGTTTTGGGGTTTTTTTTTCCCTAGGCAGGAAATACAGTATATATGAATAGAAATCTAAAGGGACAGGTTTGTGTATTTCCTTGTTAGTGCCCCTGTAATCCTGATTAAGAACTGTAAATTCCACCCTATAATGCAGATAAACAAGTATCTTGATTCTGGTAGCTCAGTCCATGGAACTCTGTGCCTGAGCAATCTTCTTCCAAATTTCTGTTCCCTTCCATCCCATTAAAATGTACCAGGAGGTCCCTGTGAGAGCCTGCCCTCACCTGCAAGGGACTGAGGTTTGTTGTGCTTGCTGTAGAAAGATCAGAGTAAATCCATAACGCTGACTTGGGAAATGTTCCCCCCAGGAATTCACCCATGGATGAGCTGAGGAACAGCTGGACAGACAGCTCTGTCTTCCACAGAGTGATTGGGGACCCAAGCTGGCAGCTTGGAAGGTTCTGGGAGAGCCACCACCTCCCACTGCCAGCCGTCAGCATTAGGCTGAGACTGGGGAACAGCAGGGGAATGAAGCCTTTTTGGCTGCTTGCCCAGGCCTGGAGAACTCCATCCTACAGCAAATAAACAGCTGGGGACTTAAACTTTGAAAAAATAAAATGCAGTTTGTATTTATCTTGCTTTCTGATTGGGGTAAGCAGATGCTGGCTTGCACTGAGGCAGAAGGAAGCTTGTGGTTTAGGAAGAAAAAAAAAACCAACCCAGCAGATACCATGGTGACAAGAGAGATCTCTAAAACTTAAAAAAGACAGTGGGGAGTTGCAAAGTAGCTCCAGGTCATGGCTCCAGGGCATGGGCAGCATCCAGATCAGTGTTCCTGCTCTGGGGTGAAGGTGGCCCTTCCCTTTGGGCCACAGGGATGCAGTGAGTGAGAGCAGCCTGGTGATGGAACACCCTCACTGTGTTGGAAAATGCTCCATTTTGTTAATGGCTGAAAGAGTCACTTCAGGATGTCTCCTGGGCAGTCCTGAGAGCAATCCCCAGGCATTGGCCTTCCTGGCCATGGCAGGGAGAGCTTGGCCAACTCCTGAATTGCTTCAGCTGCCCAAAGTGTTAGAAACTGCACTGTGGCCAGGTCTTGTGAGAGCTATCTCTCCCTCTTAAAAACATAGGATTTTAGGCAATAATTTGTCATGGAACATAGAGAAGGATCTGGGGCCTCCAGGATGATTCACACTTGAAATGTTACCCAGGGCAATTAATTACTGGGTCAGAAAACTGCTGCCCATACGGGCTGAGCTCTGCTGAATCTTTCCTCTCCAGGATGGTTTTGGGATGTTGTTCTATCTCAAGACCATCCTGGCTCATCTTAGAAAGAGGAGGAAAACTTTAGCTTTCCATAGCTAAATCCATAGCTTTTTCTCTTCCTTTGAATTATGATATTTAGGTATTTCAGTTGAAGAAAAAAGCTTTGTTCTCTTCAAAAAGTTACTTGTTTAGTTTTAGAACAGCAGTCAGCGAAAAGACTCTTTGTTAATAAGATCTGTGGTATATGAATTCTTCAAAGATAAAAAGTAATGCACATGAGAAGCACCTGGATCCCTGAGGCCATGTTGTATTTCTTCTTAAAGTAGTTTTTTATTTAAAGAATAAATGCCTGGCAATATAAAGGCAGTGAAAGAGCAATTAATGCTGTAAACTTTTAGTCCTGTCAGTTAATTTAGCCTCTGTGTGCTAAACCATACAGGAAATAAACTTTGCTTTTATTGTAAACCACAGGGGCCTCGTGCAGAACCGTCTGTGCTTTTAACTCCTTTCCTAACCAGAGTTCAGCTCGTCACACAAGCACAACCAAATCTGTTTTCCCTCTGCTGTGCAGGGCTCCTCATCACCAGCAGAAATCCACAGCTTCTGAAAAATAATTACAGGAGCAGCTGTTTCAATAAACCCCCCAAACTGCAGCCCTGTGGGTGTTGGTATCTCAGGCTGCTGCTCTGGAAATATTATTGAAGTGCTGGGCTGATGTGAAGTCTCAGGGGGTCTGAGGTGGGACCTGGCTGTTTGTGTCACTTCTCACAGGGTGGAGTTGCTGCCAGCATTGCACAGACCTGTCCTGGATCTCCGTGAAGCTGAAGATAAAGGAGAAATGATTCTTCTGGCTTTCAGAAAGAGCCAAGGTGAAAAAAACAGATCCAGAACCTGACAATGGGGGTGAGGTCCAGACTATCAGGACTTTTCAAAGTTTCCAGAGCAAGCAGTCAAGTGAGCAGTGGCATCTTCAGGGCCTTTCCCCTGCTCTTCTCAGCCACATGGTAAATTCTTGAGTGTTTAGAAATATATCATGTGTCAGAGAATTTTCTGCATCATGTGATACTGAGCCTCACTATCTTGTTGCAGATCAATTTTCTGTGTGGTAAATTGCTTTACAGTCAGTGTGCAAAGCCTGCCTGTGGGGCTGGGCTGTGGTGCATTGATACTGTTTGTAGAATCAGCCAGAAATGATCCCTGAAAGTAAATAAGCAGTGATTTGAAAAGATAATTATGCCTGCTGACTAACAACTCAGGAAAGGGAGCTCTGAGAGGTTTGGAAAATTGTTCAAGGAGTCTGTAGCTTGGACTTAAGCACCTTTTTTTTTCTTCCACATAAGAAAAGTTCCCCTTTCCCTGTTTTGTGACTCAGGTAAGAGAGTCCAGTGAGATGCTGAGGCTGTGGAGACACCAGGAATACACAGAACAGCTGCCTGATGGGTGGGAATGCTCCCAGGCCCTGCCACTCTCATCCCTGTGCTGTTCAGGAGTTGTCACTTTGGTACTGGCCTTGGGGAGGAGTGCATCTGTTTGTTTTTACTTAACCCAGCACCGATTTGAATGCTGTGACATGGAGACTTCCAGGGAAACTCAGCCTGCCAAGCTCCACGTCTGCTGCAGAAAACAACTGCGTGTAATAAATGAAGAGCTCATATTCTGCTGCTGCTTATGCTTTGTTAGTGCATAACTGAGATAATGGAGCCTGTATTCCGCAGTAGGAAGCTCTCTCTCTGTTGGTTTTGGACCAGACGAGCAGTTTTCAGGCTTGTAAAAGTCAAATGCCACTAGACTGACTTAGAAAATTGCCAAGGGTCAATTTATTTAGTGTTGTTTTCCTTTGGATGAGGACGATTCCGGGTGCTGCTGTGGTTCCTGGGCAGTGTCAGTGCAGTGGTTAAAGCTATGGTTTGCCATACATCAGTGCTTCTTTACATCCTCACCTAAAGGAAGACAAGAGGAAGCCTAGGTCTGGAAGCTTGATTTTGCAAGATATGCTTATTTTGGATAACTAGAGTAGTCATTAAAAAAAAGTCTAAAAATCATCCTGATATGTGAATATTTGCCTTTGCAAGTCCTTCCTGTTGCTGAGTGAAGCAAAAGCCTGCTGCAGGAATGGCCTGAGGCCATAGTTTGATCCCTGCTTTCAGTCCTCATTGCTCCTGGGAGAGGCAGTCCTACCTCTCCTGCCTCATTCCCTCCCTTTCCTTGTGATGGCACAAGAATGCCCACATCAGCTGTGAGCTGGGCTGGGCCCCCAGAGCAGCACTGCTGGGTGGCTGCAGGAGATTGCTGGCTCAGAGCTCCGTGGAGCCCAGCCAAGGCATAGCCTGGCAGTGACCTCTGCTCTCTGACCAGGGACAGGACCCCAGGGAACAGCAGGAGCTGTGTCAGGGAAGGTTCAGGCTGGATATTATACAAAGATTCCTCATCCAGAGGGTGGTCAGGCACCAGAACAGCTCCCCAGGGAATGGTCACGGCTCCAGAGCTCCAGGACTGTTTGGAGAGCGCTCTCAGGCGCAGTGTGGGATTGTTGGGGTGTCATGCAGGGACAGGATCTGGACTCAGTGATCCTTGAGGGTCCCTTCCTACACAGGATATTCTGTGAGTCTGTGATTCTAAGAAGTGGTGAATCCATTCTCAGGGACAGGCCTTTGGACTTGGTGGAGCAGATCTTTTTCCATAGCCTTGATTTCTGCAGGTTGAGTGTCTACGGTCCCAGTAAGGAGTTGTGCTTCCCAGACCATCTCTCCTGGATAATCCTGCCTGGACCCAGGGCTGCAGGAGGTGAGGCTTGGGAGCAGCCTCTGCAGAGCTCTGCATGAGGATGGGCAGGCTTTGGATGATGGAAGAGTTTGGAGCTTCTGCCAGGCAGTTCCCAGAGACTCCCCAGAGACTCCCTAGATACTCAGGCTGCTTCCCGTGCAAAGTTCATCCCTAATCAAACACAGCTCCCGGTGGGGTTGTTTGCAGAGATCACGTGAAGGGATGGGGGACTCCTGCTGCTCTCCTGAGCCTGGAGCCCAGCGTGAGCAGAGTGAAGAGGAGTCTGGTACCCTCCGTGTCTCAAATCAAACCTCCCTTGTGTGAGGGGACAAGTGCCAGTCCGACACCTCTCCAGATCTGGGACACCTCCCAGTGTTCAGCATTCACTGTTTTTCTGTGTTCAGGCTCCTGGATTATCTACGAAAAGTAGGCAGGGAGGTTTGGTGCCTCTGTTAGTACCAGGTCCAGTGTTGCCAGAATTTCCTGGGACTTTTGGGTTTTATCTTCTCCCTTGCTCAGCTGCTGGGAGTCTTCTGTTCTGTGTGCATGGAAGTACAGTGTCAAAAGGCTCGCTGCCATCCCATGAAGAAACGTCTCTATTTTTTGGCTGATGATGGAATGAGATTTTAAATGTTAAAATCTTGCATTAAAATCCCTGCAAATAGAAGTTTTGGCTGCGTGGGCTTTGTTTGGTTTTGAAATCCAGACAAATAATCCCATTGAGATTGCTGTCACTTTTCACAGAACATTAAAAAAGGAAAAAAAGGAAGGAAAAATCCCAAAGAAACAGAAAGACAGTCTCTGGATGCAGAGTCTGGGTTTGGGGAGGCAGTCCTTGAGCAGGCCATGATTGCTGTGAGGAAGAGCTTTGGCATATCCTGACTTGTGAATGACTTTGACTTTGCAGTAGTGACCCTCTTTAAGCCTTTTCCAGAATGAACAGAAGCATCTAAGCAGAGAGCAGAGGGATGTGTCATTTCTGCCTGTGGTGAGGACAATGATCCTGACTAAAGGAGGGTGCATCTGATCTGCACAGCCCCCCAGAGCACTCCCAGGAGTTTGTGCATCTCTGGTAGGCTCGAGACTGAGCTGGGCTCTTGGGCAAAACAACTGGATGCTGCCAGTGCAGTTGGGAGCCTGAATGGGCCAGGAAATGCTGAATGAGCAACTGAAAACATTTTGGGGAGCAGCCAGGAAGGAGGAGAGTTAAAGGAGAATGCACTGTGTCATCCTTCTTTTCATGGAATCGTGGAATATCCTGAGTTGGAAGGGACCCACAAGGATCAAGTCCAGCTCCTGGCCCTGCACATACACCCCAGCAATCCCACCCTGTGCCTGAGAGCATTGTCCAGGCTCTCCTGGAGCTCTGGCAGCCTTGGGGCTGTGACCATTCCCTGGGGAGCCCTTTCAGTGCCTGACCACTTTTTCCTTGCAGCCAAAAAAAGGAAAGATTGACTTCTGAATGCTGTGCTTCAGTAGGAAAAGAGGTGAGGTTTCAGCTGACAGAACCATTTTCATGTACTGGAACAAAATGTGAAGTTTATTAAATGGTACTTTTAAACATGGGCTTCAGGTGTTGCTGATAAGATGTTCTCTGTTAGAATCCTGGTGACACCATAATAGTCCTTGACAGGCAGGTGCTAAAGAATGAATGGATTCACCCCCACACACTTCCTCAGTGCTTGGGTATCATTTGTTCAGAGCAGAATTTGCCTTAAGCTGTGATAACAATGTTGATCCTTAAGGTGCCTTGATAGAAAGTAAACCTAAAACACATTAAAAAGTCATCAGGGCTTCGTTAGGCAGAGCTGCTGCTGCTGTGTGCCAGGAGCTGGGGAGATATAAATAAGGAAATGTTACTTGTCCTCCTACTTGACTAATGGGTAAAGGAATCTGCTTTTGGCCACTGCAGGAGGAAAGTAGCTAAATAGACACTGGATGTTGCAGCAAGACAGTTCTGACCTATTTGTGGCCTTTTAGTATCTTGCTAGATTTTAACTGTAGTGGAGGTGTGTGGAATTGGCTGTACTGCATGGCTGACACCAGTGACACTGAAAAACTTTGCTGGAACACTGAACTCAAACCCTTCTTGCTGCAGCAAGAGAGAAAAAGTTTCTTATTTTTTCTTAACTAATTCCTTGAACTCCAACAGCAAGTTGGCAGTGTGGCAATTAGAAACCTGCTCAGCTGTGCTGGGCTGTGCCAACCAGAGGGGCCAGGCTGGTGTTGCTGGCTGAACTTCCCAAAGCAGCCCAAGGGAACTAAATGCCAAATCCCCCTAGAATTTTATTCTCTTCGCAGTCTCTGTCTGAGTAAATAAAAATGAGTGGGAGTTGGGTCTCTAAGCGCCCTTGGCTCCGTTGAGAATCCTGATCCCCAGGACTTCAGTACAGGGAGGTGACATTAACTTTCCCTGGTAGGAAAAAACTTGTTGAATGCACAAAGATCTTTGGAGTTGGGTGTTGTTGGTGTGGGATTTAACAAGTTTTTTAGGCCTTGGGTTATTGAATGAATGCAGTTACAATGGCATTATAATCCATGAGAGAAGCTTTTATTTTTGTTCTCATGAATCAGCTTTTTCATTTATGTAACTTTCTATGGTTTCTGGAGCAAGTCGTGGTCTTGTTTTGGGAAGTACAGACTTTGGCCTTTGTTCCAGCTGTATTTTTGGCTTGTGTTCCAAAATCTGGTCTGTGGGGTGGTACCTTATGCCAGGGTAAAGCCGTGTTGCAGACAGCCCATGGGCTGCCAGATATGATGTAACCTCCAGGTTAAATTGCAAAACCTTTTGATTGCTTGGATTTTCCTCCAGCCTTGCTCTTGAGTGCTGGTCCCTTTGCATCCTTTCACCTTTTGTTTTCCAAACCCACACGTGAGCAGCAGGAATGTGGTTGTAGCTCTTAGTGGGAGCTGGAGCCTGTTCCCTCCTGCCCCAGCTCTTGGGCTGGTGATGCTGACACAGCCCAGGGTCGGTGGGTGCCTAGTGGTAAAAACCACTTCCAAATAAACCAATTTTAAGTTGTTGGGGTCTAACCACATCAAACCAGTGCTGCTGTGCAGGATTCATGTGGATATGCCATGGACTTTCCCAAAGGGCCCTGCAGGGAGAGAGAGAGTCAGCACATATGGAGTCCATCTGGACACTTCCGAATTTT
The DNA here is from genome assembly GCA_025920805.1 of Petroica traversi. NCBI lineage: Eukaryota > Metazoa > Chordata > Aves > Passeriformes > Petroicidae > Petroica > Petroica traversi. The sequence goes on along the minus strand of JAHLSL010000024.1, from coordinate 4,553,391 downwards.
TGGAAAATGAACAAAAGGAGCAGCACAAGTCCAGCGTGAACTTTTCCAGCCTCCTGTGTTTGATTTAGGTCCCGTAAGTTCATGGTGGTTTTGCTGTGTTTGTCCTCAATCTCATTCCCTCCAGACCAGAAACCATCGGGAGAGACAACGATGGCACCACTCGTGTAATGCTCTGCTTAAAATAACCAGAACAAAGAAGTGCTCTGAGTTCTGTAATGATAATTACCCAGACCTAAAAATAGGCAGATGTTCTACTAGGCAGGGAGAAGTACGAGTGAGACAGGAATTGCTGGGAGACACCTGGCAAAGCTCTAATCAAGCCAGGTCAGTGCTGGAGTTGCCTGCAGGTTTCCCTCCCTCTGACCACATTTACACCACTGGAACTGGCACATTGGATTTTTAAGATAATATAAGGAGAAAAAAATTGGCTTATTCATACAAATAAAAACAACAAAACTACTCTAGACAAAAAAAATAACTTCTGGAATATTACAGTAAAAGCAAGGGCAGCTGTGGTGGAGGCCAGGACTGAGGCTGCTCAGAAGGGAGCCCTGCTGCTGTTTGCTGGGGTGAGAATGAGCTTAGGGGGCCGTCAGGAATCTGTGACATTTAAATCCATGGCTGAGCTGCTGGGCTGTTTAACTCCTACAAATTAGCTTGTAGTAGGAGGAGAAATTTTAAGCATTTTACAGCTCATTTGCAAGGATGAACTTCTGCATTAGGGACTAGGGTGAGGAAGGCATTTGAGAAATAAGGTGAGACAGATAAAAAGCAAACCAAAACCCCCAGTAGTTTTTACTCACATTCCAAAAAGTGGCAGTGGATGTGGCAGTGTGGCCATGGCTCAGTCCACAGGAAACCCTGGGACAAGTCAATTTGTCTTGGCAGCACTTGGCATTCCTCATGCTGCCCATTCCTCCAAGGAAAGTCACTTCCTGGGGGTTTCCACCTTGCTGCTGCTGGCTGCCAGTGGAGTTTGCTGAACATTTCTTGCACTTCACTTTTCCCATTCACTGCTTACATTTCAGCTCATCCATCTTCAGGAGACTCTGAAGCTTCTGGAGAACCAGTGGCTACAATCTGAAGCATCCCCTGAAGTTTGGACTTCACCTTCCCGCACAAAGCAGCTGCTTCTGGGATTTAAGTATTTGCTTCCCCTGAGGATAAAGCTGCATCTTTAAAACCATCCTTGGCATAGAATACAGCTTCTTTAAAGCTGTAGTTGCTTTTGCTTTTCTGGAACCCAGAAGGATGGAATTGGAAGTGGAAAAAAAATCCTCTTTTAAATGTGGTGTTGTAACTGAATTGAGGAATGTGTAAGATCAAATGTGTATGATCTGCTCTAAAGTGTTGCTCCTCTGTTGTCCTGGTGCTGGATCCCAGCTGTGAGGTTGGGAGAAGCAGATTCAGCAGCAGCTGGAGAGAATCACAGGATCATGGAATTGTTGAGTTTGAAAAGACCTTTGAGATCATCAAGTCCAACCATCAACCCAGCCCCAGTCCCGTGTTCCTCACTAAACCAAGTCCTCAAGTGCCACGTCCACACGATTTTTGAACACTTCCAGGAATGGTGACTCCACCACTTCTTTGGGCAGCCTGTTCTAATGCTTCACAACCATTTCCATGAAAAAATTTCTCCTAATTCCTAATCTAAACCTTTCCTGGTGCAACTTGAGGCCATTTCCTTTTGTCCTGATGCTATAACTGATGATATAACAATGGCTGGGAACATCCTAAAAAATCTCTTTATAATGCTTTTAAGTCCTCGCAATGAAGCATGAGCCATTTAACCCCATCATTGGGAAAGAAATTAATAAAATCCATGTTTTTTCTCTGCATGGAGGTTGGGACACAGGACCCAAAGGAGTGGTGGAGAAGCCCCATGCCAAGGGCCAGGACAGCAGAGCCACAGTCAGCAAGTTTGTTGTTGGATCAAAACAGCAGCGCTCAGACTGTAAACTTAATTTGGGTTCCAGTGGTCCATAAATAGATTTCCAAAACATGTCTATTGTCCAACAAGGGATTTATTTATAAACTGAAAAAACAACAAGACTGAAAAAAAACAACCCAAACCCCTTCTTGGCCAGCACTGTGGACTGGACTGTGCTCTGTGTACACCAAATGAAGTGGACCCTTCTGTGAAGTTCAGGTCCAAAAAGTGTTTAAAATTAGAGTTTCCCTGCAGTGAGGAGGTGCTGGGAGAAGTTGGCTCTTGAACAGCCAGCACAGTCCTGGCTGGAGCTGAGGCTGGAATGCTGCCTGCTCTCTGGACCAAGGTCCTGCAGCATCATCCCTGACTCCTTTCTGCTTATTATCTTCTGGCTGAGTTGTTTTCTTTTTATTATTTTTTTTTTCAATTAGTAAAGATTTGGAAGAGAATCTAAAATGTTGCAGCATTTTCTGGAAAGTTTATTCCCACTTTGGGGTTAAAATTTTATTTTTGATGGATTGATTTGTTGGCAAACATCACCTGCTTGTACTCTTGGCAGCTTTGATGTTACTGACATCAATGATGGGAGTTAGATCTAAGAACAGTAAATTGAATTTCTGATGTGTACTCAAGTGAGGTGCAGTACTTGTTCACAATTCTACACACAGTTTTATAATACTATTTTGTGCCCATGCTCTGTTGAAAGCTTAATGTTTCATGATTGGCTTGTAAGTGGAAAAGAAGGGAATCTTGATACCCAGTGGATTTTGTAGCACAAGGTCACCCTGTGGTGGTGAGACTTTGCTTAACCACCAACAACTTGCCAAAAAGCTGTTTCTGTCTCAGGAACAGACCCTGAAAGCCAAAACAAAGACAAAATAGATTTATTTCATTAAATGTTCCTTTCAGTATTATCTTGGGAACATTGGCAAGAAGTGAAATATCTCCACTCACCTTAGGAATTGTTTTTCTCCTAAGTGTGTGTTGAGGCAGAGAAACCAGGAGAGTGTGGCTGTTTCTGGAGTTGGGTGAGGCACCTTTGAGCAGGATGGGCTGCTCTGAGGGCATCCCTGTTCCCAGGCAGGGCACTGGGAGCTCCAGAGGATGCAGCCCTGAATTCACCTGCTCCCACCCCTTCTCCATCCCTCCCTCTGTCTCCATCCCACTGGGATTTTCCCCTGATCTCTATCCATCCATTTTGCTCATTGCCTCTTGCATTTCTCAGTTCTTGTGCTTTTGTGTCTCTGTAAATCCTCCTGCCCCACCAGTGCTGGTCCTGAGCCTCCGTGCCCTGCTGGGCTCCCCAGCTCTGCGCTGACTCTGGGCACATTCCAGGCTCTTCACTGCTGCTCTCAGCCCTGCACAACGTGTCAGGAGCACTCGGAATAAACAAGGATTTTCGTGTTTGCCAACTGCAGTGAGCTGCACTTCAGGGGCCACAGTGGCCTCAGACATGACAGTTGTTTACGTAGGCCGAGGTGCGGGCTCTGCGAAGGCGCTGGCCGCTGTCCATGCCTGTTCAGGCAGCTGGAGAGGGTTTCTGGGAAGTGAGCGCTGTGTGTTGACAGGCGCATCCTGGAGAAAGGCTCCTCGCTCCTTCCCAAACATGGGCAGCAGGAACCATCTCCCAGCCTCGGTCTTGAGGAGGACGTGTGCCCTTTCAAATAAGACAAAACACCCTGAAGCAGCAGCAGACGTCTCTTGCTCTATTTTTGGCCCTTCCCTCCCAGTGCCATTCCACTGCCTGAGATTAATGGAAGTTTTCTAAATAAAATCCCAGAAAATAACAGGATCTGGCAGCTCGGTGTCCCTCTGCCCAGAGGTTGGTGCCCTGTTTCTCTGGAGCAGATACTGCTCTTGTGTAAGTGCCCATCACCATGGCCAGAAGACTTGTCTGAGGAACTGGGAGAAAGCATTGCTGTTTAATCTTCCAACTTTTTTTTTGTATGGCCAGAAAACAAGGGTTCCAGGCTAATATTCCTCATGCATCAACACCACCCTTGCTTTTCTGTAGAGCTCTCTGGAGAATTACCTCCCTTGACTACAGACAGCCTGAGAGCAACAGAGACCAAACTTCATGCTTGCCTTACAATGGTGCCTTTTCTAGCAGAAAAAAAGAAATTTCCAGCTTTGCCAGCTCTTCAAAAACAAGCAGACAGGGTTGTGATCACCCTTCGGAGCCACAGTCATCAGTTTGGGATGTGGTTGTACCTCCTGGAGCTGAAAAAACAACCCAGAGACTGTCCCACTGTGAGGATGTGTGTGTAGCTAAGACAACTGAAATAGGCAAAATTATTAAAAAAATAAAGGGACTTCTCAGGGGATCAAAATGCTGATTCCTGTCCAACTCAGAGCTCTTGTTCAGTGTGGCAGAGTGTACAGGTTAATGGTAGAGTGGATAAAAGCTTGATTTTCTTTAATTCCTTAAAAACTCCGGGGGATGTCGAAGTGTGTTTTCACTAAGCAATTGATTTTGGACAAGTTGAGGACCTGAGGGTAACAAAAACTACTTGGATCTGAAATGCAGAGATTATAGGAAGTGATTAATTTAAAATGTAACTGGTTCAGGGAAAAGAATTTATATTTACTACCAGGTCGTACTGACAGAGGGGTTTACAATTCCAAAGACCTTTCCCTTATTTTATTCCTACAAAACAGTTCATGAAGGAAATGCTCCCTGTTTTTCCCTCTGAGCTGCAGAGCTCAACGGAGAAAAGCTTCCCCTGCTCCTCCTGCTGCTGTTAGAGGCAGGCCAGGAAACCTTTTACCCGGAGCTTTGAGTCTGCTGAGAATGTTTTGATGCAGCCTCTACATGAATTATTTCCTCGGGGCGGAATTAACTCCTCCAGTTTGATTTATTTTTAGCCATGATGAAAATTAGCAATATCCTTGTGTTTCAGGGTGCTCACACAGCGAGTCCAGCGGCTCCTGTGCTGACGTGCTCAGAGGAATTACATTGGTTTCTCAGCAGGCAGCTTCCCTGCTGGAGCTGAGAGCACATTCCCTGTGTCGGGAGAGCAAGATCAGCCCCTTTGTGCTGCTCTGAGCTGGTTGCAATGGGTAGAGCAGCTCCAGACCGAGTCAGGGCATGCTTGAAGATTCCCTCTGGATTCGCCGGGCTCTGTTCCCCAGCCCACATCCTTCAGTGCAGCGCTCTCCCCACTCTCCCTGCTGCTCCTGGCCCGGCTGGGTGCCCGTGGGTGCGGGGCCGGGGCCCGGCTGGGTGCGGGACCGGGTTCCCGTGAGTGCGGGGAGAGGGGGGAGAGCGCTGCACGGAAGGATGTGGGCTGGGGATCAGAGCCCGGCGAACTCGG
>JAHLSL010000024.1:4499571-4536838 GCA_025920805.1 Petroica traversi | reverse complement strand
GGCAACCAGCAGCCACTCAGAGGCCGAGGCGGGCCCGCCCCGCGTTCCTATTGGGCAATGGCGCTGTCCGTCAGTTCTAAGCCCCGCCCCTCCGCTATTTAAGCCGCCCGGAGGAGGAACCGAGTCCTGCGTGAGGGGATCCGCTGGAACCGGGTCGGGGTTGGGCTGTTCCACTGAAATTCCCTTTGGAATTGAAAATAAAGGGCTCGCAACAGCTGTGCCTAGGGAAAAGTCCTCAACATAAAACTTTTCAAACCAGTCAATATCTGTTTCACGTTTATGTGCACGCAAAGTACACAGCCTGTGCTGGAAGAAGGGACTTTGTTTACACGCGGCCATAGTTCCTGTAGTAGCATTGAGTGTGGCAGTATTTGTTTTTCCCTATATGAGTGATACAATAAAAGTAATTTTTTATTCTTTTTCAATATATATTGAGCTCTAAATTCTGACATCCTTGTCTTGCTGTTGCTCCTAACTACAGCCTGTGCTCGGCTTCTGGAACGCTTTGGTTCTATCTCCTGACTTTATTTTTGTAAATAAAAGGGAATTCTTTTTTGGTAAGATCTTACTGAGAGAATACATCGATTTCCTTGGATATTGATGCATATAACACCTGAATCCCAGGCTGATTTGGGTTGCAAGGGATGTTAAAGCTCATCTCATTCCACCCCCACCGTGAGCAGGGACACCTTCCATAGATCAGGTTCCTGGGTATGAAATGGAAGTTGATTTGTTTTTAATCACTCCAAACAAATTTCCTGATTTGGTTTCTTTCTCTCTGTTGCTTTTGTGTTTTGTTGAAACAGCTGCACGAAAATTCCAGCTGCAGCTGGCACTAATTACAAGCCTGGTGAGGTTTAAAACTACTTGGAATTTGATCTGCCCTGGTTCCTGCCCGCCAAGGCTGTGGGCAGTGACTCTGCTGGAGTCCCAGCCACACCTCTGTACAGAAATTGGCTCATAGAAGGTGATTAAAACTCAGATAATTTTGAACAGCTTTTAAACATTAAATGAGTTTTGCATAAATTTGGCAGGAATAAAAATAGCTTTCATTTTGCCTCCATAAAAACTGAAGACTTTCATGAAATGCAGGTGAAAAGGAGGGAGAAAGGGTAATTTTACAGACTTCATTGTACCTGTGTGTCCGGAATTATTCCAAACCTAATTTCTAGGCCACAACATGACATCCCACTGATGGGGGCAGGGTGAGATTGGATATTGGGAAGAAATTCTTCCCTGTGAGGGTAGAGAAGCTGTGGCTGCCCCTGGATCCCTGGAAGTGTCCAAGGCCAGGTTGGACAGGGCTTGGAGCAGCCTGGGACAGTGGAAGTTGTCCCTGCCATGGCAGGGATGGCACTATACGATCATTTGTGTCTTGCTCTTGTCACTAAGAAATGTATTTTTTAGAATCTTTAGCCTGGTACTTAGATAAGGTTCAGCTTCTGATTCACTGGGGGTTTTTATTTTCTGAGAAAAAGGAAATTTAGAGAAGTCACCCACAGAAAACTCTTCAGACTGTCTGTGGGCTGGATCCTGAGGGGAAGGGTGGCTCTGCATGAACTTGACTTCAACGTGGACACCTAAAATCACCATGGGGGCACCTGGGATGTGCCAGACGTAATTTTTGAACCCCAAAATAGTGGTTTTAGTCAATGACCAACACAACTATGTTTTCAGATTGGCACATTGTCCTGTTTGTATGTCATAGACACAGGGTATTTCATCAAAAGCCGGATGAAAGGAAGTTGCCAACTTCTTTCCAATCACAAGACTCTAAATTTAGCTGCGTGTTTCCAGAGGGGAAGTGGTGTAAGCCCACAAGTCAGCTGAGCAGCACCGAGCTCCTGCCAGTGGAAATCTTGGTGGAATTGGGTTCCAATTTCATTCTGCCCTGACCCTCTGCTCCTCCCTGTGCCCTGCTCTGTCTGTAGCAGCTGTGGTCAGAAACATCTCAATTCATTTTCCAGCATCCTCTTTTAGACGTGGCCCTTGCTCTGCTTTCAAAAACCGTGTCCTCTCCCAGTGGGATCACTTCTGTTTTGTGAGTTAAAAACCCTGGGAACTGCATCATCAGTGCGTCAGGCACAGTGAGGAAAAAGTGTGTGACCATCTGCCCCCTCCCAGCAGCTGCAGCAGGAGAGCTCTGGGCTCGGGAAAATCCACCTCGGAGCTGACTGGCCTTGGTAAGTTGGGCTTTTTGTGCCTTTTTCTTTTCCTTATGCTTCGTTCCAGAATATGAGAATCACTCACTTTATTTGGAGGAGACCGTTTTTTTTTTCAGCATTACCACATTTTAGCTCTTCATGAGTACTTTCAAAGCAATAAACCAAAATTTATCAGCAGGTAAGGAGCTGGGTATCCTGAGGTCCTACAGGCCAGGGTAAGGACCTGGTTACCCATATCCTACAAGGCACATGGTATTCCAAATTCCATCAGCCTTTAGCAAGATTCAGACTGCCAAATATTCTTCTTTGTTTGGAAATTGGTTTATCGAGTCCCTTGAGTGGTTAAGAAAGTGTTGCCCTGTTTTTTGCATATGTAAATAACTCTGGAGGTAACCAGGTCTGCTGCCTTTCCTGCCTGCTTTGGCCTCGGAATTCCAGTGTTTCCTTCAGCTTCACGGAGGGAACTGTGCTACAAAATAAAAGAACTCCACAAAAATCAGAAAACCAAACAGTTGTGCTGTGCCAACGAGTAAATTTCGGAGGGAAGGTGAAAATTTCTGTCTCTCAAATGACTGAAGTTTTAGAACATCTCCTGTAAGGAGCACTGGGATTGAAAAGTGACCCAGTGTAGTGAGGTCAAATATACCAGGGTGTAGGGGCATGGTGAAAAGTGTTGAGCCACAAGCACCCTTTGGGTGTGTAGATACTTGAATTATGCAGAGATTTAAAGGATATTTGAAGATATTTGAATGGTTTTCTTATGTTCATATCTCCCATTCCTCCATAAGAGCAGTGGTTTAGGTCAGACTCTTAATGTGAACATTCCCATTGATTTTAACAGGTGAATGGGAAAGGAATGATAACGAATCATTAAGTGTGGTAAATTATTTTGAGACACTTATCTCCTCATTATTACCTCTATTGGGGAAGGCAAATTAACTATTTTTATCTTTTAAGTTCATCATTAAGAGGGGCTTTAAACACATTTGAGCTGCATTTTGAACACAGTTTTATTATACTGGCAGAACTGTCAGAAGCTCCTTAGCACCTCACAGGAGGGCTCAAGTCAGAAGCAACCTCTAAATATAAATTTAATCTTTATTTCCTTTCTATGTCACCTCTTTAGTTCTTGGAAATTGTTGTCTTTTAAATAATTGGTTAATTACTGATGGTATTGATACTGACAAGTAAAATGATTTTGCTGATTTTTACAGGTTATAAAGTACAATTTGTCTCAAGTAGCCATAATGCAGAAGAGACCTGGGGGCAGAAGGGATGTTACACATGAAGCAGCTGATTAAAGCCTTTCCCGTATCTTCAGAATGATTCTTGTGGACATGGTAAAGAGAAAAAGCATGTAGTTTAATGTTTGCTAAAAATAAATGCTTGAGAAAGAAAGAAAAATCACTCTCTTTGTGAGAAGTGCATTTTTCATTAATAATAATAATATAATATTATTATTAATAATAGTAATAATAAATAATGTAATTTTTATATAATAGTTGTTGTTGTATTGTGCCTGTCTTTCAGTCCCAGGGCTCCATGGAACTCTGGTGATCCGTGTTGCTCACACTTGTCACCATGCTGGCAGAAGGCATCCTAACGAGGCTCATCTATAAAGAAAGCTGTCATCAAGATAAGCCTCGCAAATCTCCTGCATCCCAGAAGGCTAAAGAGGCAATCTGGAGACAGAAACTTGTAGACATCCCAAAAATTAAAGGCTTTGCTGACGGATGTGAGGAGCGGGAGGAGCTCTCTGCCAGGAGCAGCAGAGTGGAAGGCGGGAGCAGCCCCCGATGGGGATCCATAGAAGAGGAGCCTGCAAAAGATCAGGAAATGCTGCTTAAAGGAACTGCATCCCCAGCTTTGCGCATCCCCAGGAGAGCAGGAAGCCTGGACCAGGTGGATTTGTACAGGTCCTGGCCGTGCAACAGCATCTACCAGAACTATCCTGACCTGCAGATCGGGGGGGACCGCGTGGGGGGCCACACGTGTGACTCGGGCTGTGTCCTGGACCACGTGTGTGACGAGCTTCCCGACGGCCCCGTCCTGCTCTCCATCGATATTCCCCCGGGTCAGTCCCCTCCCTGTGAGCATCCCAAAAAGCCCTGTGGGATGTCCCTTCCTGGAGATGAAGCTGGAGAAAGGAGTCTCCTGCTCAGCGAGGAGCCCCTTTCCAACTCCACGCTCAACAAGTACATGGAAGCCAAAGTGGCAGAGCTCTACAAGCAGTTTTTTGAAGAAAGCCTGGCCAGGTGTGGTTCCATTACAAACCTCCTCACCTGCAGCTGGATAAGGAACAGCCTGGACCAGATAAGTGCTCAGATCTCCCAGGAGCAGATCATAGAAACCTCCAAAGCCAGAGGAGCCCTCTTGCACTCGCTGGCTTTGTTCAACTCCCGCAACGCTGCCAACAGGAACAGCTCCGAGTTCAGCACCCCAAACCTCCAGATCTCCAACACAGCAGGGGCAAAGTGGAGCTGCAGGATGGAATTCACATCCTGACTGAGCTGCTCAGCTCAGGACAGGGGTGGGATTAGGGTAAGGGTGTTTCACTCCAAGGATTAGGTTAGGGAATGGAAACATTGACACACTACACTTGTTCTAATGAATATTTTAAGGCTTAAACCCCTTTGGTAGCAGGGGCAATAAAGGTCGCTGTTTTCTGTTTTCTAGTAGAGAATTTGAAAGTAATTTCTCTCCAAAATATGGATTTATGGTGTTTTTATATAGAATCATAGAACTGTTAAGGTTGGAAATGACCACTAAGATCATCAAGTCCAAACATCAGCATCACTAAATCATGTCCTCAAGTGCCACATCCACAAATAAAAGCATTAATTTCTGCAAAATCAGCAAGCAAAGATGACTGCAGCATTCCTGAAACAAAAATGTGCAAGATTCCTGCATCTTCATTTGGAAATTTAAATGTAGATTTTGGTATGGAAATACTGTTGTTTACCTCTCAAACATATTTTCTCCCCTTTCTTTTGCTTCTCAGGCAATATTTCAGCTGGAAATTATTCATTATGTCACCACTGTAAAATGATAGATGAACTGGATTGTTACCTACTCTGCAGAAGTTTTTTCTAATAAAGTTTTTTGTTGGGTGTTTTTGCTTGAGGTTGGGCTTTTTTTGTTTGCTTGTTCTAATCTTTCTTTCTTGGGCATTTCTTAAAATCATCTCTGAGTTCCAAGAAAATATCAGTAGGATTGAGAAGAAGCTGCTCCTGAGGGAAAAGTGATCTGAGTAGGCAAAGTAAGGACCTCTCTCCTGATTAAAATGACAGGAAAGACAATTCCTGATAAGGGAATAAATTAATAAAATCAGACTCATAGACATCCAAGACCTACCTGGTCATTGCCTGATCCATAATTCCCACTGACCTTGGTGCAAGGACTGGAAGCATTACTGAATCTCATCCTTGCTTTCTAGGAGCAGGAGAGGGAGATTTGCTTCCCTGTGCATTGCCCTAATTCCATGTGTGTCTCATTAATCTCCTTCTCAGCATCCCAAATCAAGCCAGGAGTCCTTTGGAAGAGGCCAGATGACTCCATTAAATTCCAGAGGAGCCCAGGGTGGACAGAGCTCCCCAGATTTCCTCGGTGGACGTGCAGGGAACAATTTAACTGAGGTTGAGAGGGAAATATTCCAGAGGGAAATATTCCAGAGGGAAATATTCCAGAGGGCAGCAGCAGCCCAAGGGTTTGCAATTATCCGTGGCATTTGTGCTGCTGTGCCCCAGCCCTTGCTCCCCCCTGGGATCTATTTCCAGTTCAAGCCAAAGTCTGGAAAGAAGAATTAATTGCACGAGGTTCTTCCTGAGGAAATGAGGCAGTCGGAGGTTGAACCCGAGCTCCAGACTCCGATGGTTTTCTGTCCTCCCCACGCCAAGGAATGCGTTGGAGGAGCCTCTGCTCTGCTGCTCCCCTCAGCCCCAGCGATCCAAATCCATGGATCAGCAGCAGCTGCTGCCCTGGGACAATCCCTGCTGGATCTGCTGCTCCATCCCCGGGACAGACGTGGAGTGGCAGAGGAGAAAACGCACAAATAATGAGAGTTTGGCACAACCTGAGACCACTGGGAAGTTGTGTTCATCCCAGCCCTTCTCAGGACTGGTTTCAGAGCTCGTTTTTAAATTAATTTTATTAAATATCTGGACAATTTTGGCTGGAATGAAAATAAAACCACACAACTGCACGGTTTTGAGGAAAATAGGCAATTTAATCACGTATTCACAGCACAAATAAAGGTGCAGATAAATGCACATTGTTCATGTAAAGCAGATTTTATTTTGTGATTGATTTTATGTAGTTTTGCCCATGGAAAAATATTGTTCATGTGCTTTTACCTCCCAGGATTTGTCACTCTGGTTTAATCCAGAATGAAGTAACTTCTCAAAATTAATTTCCCTCTGTAGAGAGAAAGATGTTGCTGCAGAATACATTCTAGGGGCAAAATCTGGGAATTTCTACATAGATGAGACAAATACATTTATTACTCACTTAAATACTATTTTAATTCAATTTTATTTTAATTGACATGTTGCAATCCACGACCTGCTTTGGATTTATTTATATTTGGAAGATGCTAAGCCCCATTATGAGTTTGAGTAAAACTCCATCAGCTGCACTGGAGCTGTGCCCATTTTCACTAGGAGGAAAAATGCCTCAGTGAACTCAAATTCCATGGGGAAAATCCCTGGAAAGGTGCTTTTCCAGCCCGCTGAAGGGCAGCAGCTGGATTTCATTACAAAGGAAAGCAGTGCCATATTTTACAGGGCAGACATCCAGATCCAGGCCAGATTCTGCCTGGAGTTGATTTTTATCCACGTGCCAGAAAATCTGATGTTGGAGGAGAAATGCTGGCAGGGGATTTTTTACCTTCCCATCCAGCTCTCATTCTGTGTTCCCACAGTGGAATATTCACCAGATCCTGGGATTCAGACCCTGTAGAAAGCTGGACTCTTTAGTTAAATTTCCCTAATTAATCCTGTGGCCAGGATGTTCCCCAGCCTGCCTCAGTTGTGGGAATTAAGCCCCTCTAGAAGGTGACCTCATCTACGTGGAGGATAATTAGGATTTTTACACATTACCAATTTTTCTGAGATTTATTAAATAGTCAGATGGTGATATCTAGTGGTGGTTTCCTTTAGTACCTTCCAGGTCAGGATTTCCAGAGCTTTTACAACCATTTTGCAACAAAATCTCAAAGTCCATCTCTCTCTGGAGGGAGGATTATTTCTCAAAAAAAGAATGCCCAGGTGTGCAGAACAAAAACTTCCATGAGTTAATGTTCTATTCAAGTTGAAATCTACAAAGACTTAAAACCTGGAAGGCCAAACCTTTCCCTTTGGGACTAAAAAATCTGACTGAAAATCAGAAAAATCTTAAACACTAAATGCCTGTATTTTTCATTCATCTCTCTTTTAAAGAAGAAGCCATTTTTTGGTTAAGCAAAGGAAACTAAATCTGAGTGCCTTGTTTTTTTCACCCAAAATGTAAAATATTAATCTGCTTTTAATGGACTGAAATCTACTTTTTAGCAGTGTTCTTTCTTGCTCTCCACTAGTTACATGGCATGGCAAAATTTATTTTTCCTCCATTTTTCTCCTGTTTTCCATACAGATTTCAAAAGTTCAGCTATTTGATAGTAATTAACCTAATTTTTTTCTTCTTTACCACTTAATCCTTGCCTGCTTTTCCTTTGAGTTCATTTATTTGTGCTAATCCCATCAGTCTGTTTGGAACATAAATCACTTGTGAGGGTCAGTGCTCGTTTGGTAAATGAGTGCCCAGGTGCTAATGAACCTTCCACTCTCACAGCCCATCCTGGCTGCCTTCTGGGGGGGAATAAAAGGGTTTTGTGTGGCTGTGAATCCCAGGAGTTTGAAGACTTTCATTTTTCCGTCCTGTTGTGGATGTTCCCCTTCACTTGCAGGCTGTGCTCTAGGGAAGGAAAAAGATTTGGAGGAATATTTGATGTACTGGAGCAAAGTGAGGGGAGACTTGTCTGTGGAGCTGAATTATTGAAACTTGGACAAAAAATTTGGGGAATCCTTTGTGCTCTGCGTCCGTCAGGGCTTCATTTTCCTTGTTTGGGGCTGTCTTTGGAGGAGAAAATTTGTTGCTGTTTATGGACTTTTAAACTGCAATTCCTTGGGAACAACGCAGCCTCTCAGTGCTTTTCCTGGGGCTTTATTTGGTGAAGTTTCTGAAAGAAAGGTGAGCAGGGAACTGAGGAGCTTCCCCTGGAGAAGGGAAACTGCAGGATCCTGAGGAGCTGGGAGTAAAACCAGCCCTAGAAGAAGAGACTCGCAGGGGTTTTCTGTGTCCCATCACTGCTGCTCCTCCTTGAGGGTAAGTGGGAAGAGCATCTTTCCTGAATATCCCTCTGGCTGGGTAAAGCTGAAATTTGGGCTCTGGACTCTGTGGAATTCTCTGAGAATGTCAACTCTGTTATGGAGCCAGGCGGGGAGAGGTGGGGGACTCTGGAGTAGAGAAGGCTCTGAGGAGAGCTTAGAGCCCCTTCCAGTGCCTGACGGAGAGCTGGAGAGGGACAAGAAAGGGCTCAGGGTGCCAGGACAAGGGGGAAAGGCTTCCCATGCCAGAGGGCAGGGAGAAATGGGATACTGGGGAGAAATCCTTCCCTGGGAGGGTGGCACAGGGGGCCCAGAGACGCTGTGGCTGGCCCATCCCTCAAAGTGTCCAAGGCCAGGCTTGGATCAGCCTGGTCTCATGGAAGGTGTCCCTGCCCATAGCAAGGGTGGCACTGAATGATTTTTAAGGTCCCTTCCAACCCAAGCCAGTCTGTGCTCCCATGATCTTTTTTATCCCTTCTCCCCATGCAGGAAGGGTTGCCCTGCCTCTCACTCCTGTGCTGGGACAACAGAGGCTTTGCTTTGCTGGCCTCTGATTTGCTGTTGAGGGATCCTTCATCCTCCTCGAGAAAGTTTCTAATTTTGTGCAATAATACGATTTCTTAATCTGCTGTGTTGCTGTCTTTTGTTCTCATTCCCCATCTATAGTGATTTCACACTTCTGCTTTCCCTGGCCAAATTTCTGAGGCCCACAGACCATTTAATCCCTTGCTCTATTGCTCAACTGTACCAGGTTGATATTGCAATAATTAATTACTAATCTGAGAGGTAACAAAAGTTAACAAAGATGAGTGCGAGACACCCAGACCTGCTCTCTCTTGTTAAAAATTTATTTTAAGCTGTGTTAGTTCTTTGTTTCAAACAAGTGAGATTTGAGAATTTAATGTAATAGGGAACAGAACTGCAAATGAATTTCTTGGAAATCTTGCCTTGAAGTTTGACATGAACAAATTTTGTTCCTTTTTCCTTGTAGCTGAATTATAAAAAGTCACTTTCCTGGCATAGAAAGCAAAAACATTCATATTGGACAGGTTAATTTTGTCCAAATTGGAGCGTGAAATGCTGTGTGTGGATATTGGTGCTGGTGTTTGCACACTGGGAAAGGCCACGGGCACAGCTCCCTTTCCCTTGCTCTGCTCCAGCCATCAAACAGCAAGGACAGGTCACTGATCACAGCAAATGGCCTGGGGACAGCGTTATTGAATATTTTATATAACAGAGACATCCTTGGGAATGGCCACCTGCTTGTTTATTCCATGAAGAGAAACCAAAGGCTGTATCCAGCAGGTAAAAAACTTCAGGGAAAACGTGGATTTCTCCTGCCAATGAGTGGGACCAGGGTGTGGTGTCCTGAGGGCAGCCAATAAATGGGAACTGATCTCCACACTGAGGTGGAATCCATTAATTAAATATCCAAGATATCACTACTAAGGGGGCAAAACGTGCCCACACCTCTGATGAGATTATTCCTTTAACTTGTTCCTTATTAATATTCCAGCTGCTTGATGTAATTTTGTTCAAATTCTCCTTAAACCCAGATTTTTTTGGCTGGGATCAGTGATGTTATATTGAACTTTAGGCTGCCTGGGCTCTGGGTGCCCATGAGAGCCCCCAGTTCTTCTCAGTGTCCCCGTGGGCTGTGAGGTGGTGACAGACCCCACGTGGTGCTCGGGGTTTTCTGGGGTTTCCCGTTCCTGTGCCCAAAATAGCTGTGGGTGAGATCCTTCCCAGAAGGGGAAGTGGGATGAGCAGCTTGGAGGTTTTTAGGGTAAGCTGAAAAAAAAAAAGAGAGGTTTACTTCTAAAAAGGGACTAAAACAAACAAACAAAAAAGGAGGTAACACTAAAACATCATCTGGGTGCTCCCAAATATCACCTGGCTGATCTCTGTCCCTGCTTGGAGCACTGAAAGGGCTGCCCTGGGAATGCCAGGAGCTCCCTCAGGGATAACCCACCATGGTGATTGTGGGGCTGCCCATGGTCAGGAGGAGGGGGTTCCCTGGGGAAAGAGGTGCAGAAATGTCACACTTTTATTGCAGGAGCCTGAATTTTGGTCGCTGATCTCACATCCCACAACAACTCTGTTCTTCTCCCTGTCTTCCTCATTCCAGCAGGAGCAAGGTGCTCATCAGCACAATTGCGGGGATCAAACTCCAGCCTGGAGATCCAAAAATACAGGAAAGAGCATTACATTAGAGAAAAAGTGAAAGCCCATCCATAAACATCAGATCAGATGGTGCTCACATGAAAAAGCAGATCAATAATATCAATACCCATTACCAGCGGAACAGCATGAATTGTTATCATAGAACTTTGGAAAAACATTTTGTCTTCTGCTTTTGGCTTATTCATAGCTAAAATATAATGAACTTGATTATCTTAGAGGTCTTTTCCAACCTTAATGATTCTATGATTTTATAATCATAGTTTTCTTTGAAAAACAGAGCATATTTTAAAATTATCCTCCCTGATGACCTTCCTCAAATTCTGTCCCAGCTCTGTTATTTTTTCTGGTTCCATTATTAAATAAATATAGATTCTACACACCAAAACAGTTTCTAGGGTGTTGTTGATCTGCCCACTGCAAGGCTTTCCCCCCCTCTGCTATACAAATATTTCATTTTTGGCTTAAGGGAAATGCAGGTGAGCATCAACTTTCTTGCTTTTTTCATGAGAAAAGCAAAAAAAATGGATCATTTGGGGATGGAGGGGAATGGGAGGTTGGCAGAGCTCCTTTCTCATGCTGCCAAATGGAACAAGTCCTCAAACCCTTAACACCCAATATTTCAACAGAAAGAGGAAAATATGATGGTTTGGGATGAGAGCCCAGGCTCAGAGCTGCTTCCATTGCTCTTCCTCTGGCTAAATAATTTCTTAATTACTTCTTAATGGCTGTTAAGAGCACTGTTCTCCCTTCTTCAGAGAAATGAGTGATTTCTTGTCAGATACAAGGAAGAAATTCCTCCCTGTGAGGGTGGTGGGGCCCTGGCACAGGTTTTCCAGAGAAGCTGTGGCTGCCCCATCCCTGGAAGTGTTGAAGGGATGGAGCTTGGAGCAATCTGGGGTAATGGAAGGTGTCCCATGGAGGGGAGGGTTGGAATGGGACGAGCTGTAGGGTCCTTTCCAACCCAAACCATTCTGTGTTTCCATGAAATGAAAATTTAACCCTGGCAGAACAGGAAGAAGTTGCTCCTTGAGGGTAACACTGCCTCCCTCCTGCCCTCCAAAATGTATCCTCCTCTTGCTTTACCAGTGGGATGAGGCACAGGGAGCTCCTGTGGGGCTGTGTCCTGGGTCCCCAGAGCTCAGAATTGGGTCACCAGCCTGTCAGTGGCACTGGATTTTGGTGTCACTTAGGCGGCTGAAGGGAACAAATAGGCCATCGATCCGTCTGGCAGCAGCCCCGGGCCCCAGATTTAATTACCAGTGTTCTTTGGGCTAAATTTGTGTCTCTTGAAACGTCATCAGCCCAAATGAAACTCCACAGTGGAGGAATTTGACCCAATGCATTGTTTTTTTCTCCACTGTTGTATTAAAATCTGTTAAACACTGTCACAAGTACTTTTATTATCCCATTTTTCCAACTATTCTGAGCAACTCAGTTTGCGATGCTGTTTTCAGGAGGGATGAAGAGAACTTGTAAATCGTTTTTATAGGAAGCTTTAAGCAATGGTAAGGCCTTATTTGTCCCACACAGGTGCCCTCCATTCCTGCAGCTCTGTATTTAACCCAAGAAATTGGGTCATTTACTTGTTTTACCAGATGAAAATTGATTTCTAGTAATGTTTGTGTTGTGTTCTCTGTGTAGGCACTGGAGAAATCCAGAATCCCCTCCTGTGTGATGGAGCTGTTTTGGGATGAAATTTTTTATGGGACCTGCTCTGTCAAGTCTGTCTATTCTAACAGCAGTCAGGGTTATTTTTTTTCTCATCCAAGAAGGGTTTTTGAGAGACTGGGCGCCAAAATATATCAAGAGTTGGGACTACAATGTGAGTTGTGCTGTTGATCTGAGGGCACACGAGGTGTTTCCTCAAGGAAGCATCCACAGGAAGAGCCCATATTTGGCCCCAAAAAGTGCCAATCTCCAGTGGGATCTCCCAGCTGGAAACTGATGGATCAGGGAGGGAAAGCAGCCTGAGGTGGAGCGTTTGCTCCTCCCTTTGCAGCCGCCCCACCAGCGCCGGTGTCTCCAGCAGTGCCACAGCGGGAGCAGCTGCAGCTTCCAGGGCCATGGAGAGCCAGGGACACAGAGCTGCTGTTCTGGCTGGCTCCTGGCTCTGCTGCCTCCTCCAAGCCCCCCCGGGTGGGAGCCCTGCAGGAGCCACTGCTGGAGGATGCGATCCTGGAGAACATCAGCTGGGCTGCCGAGGAAGCGCCGGGCAACGACTCCTCGGAGCACCCCTTCTTCTCCCTGGACTACCAGCACGTCCAGGTCCCCTTTGAAATCACGCTCTGGATCATGCTGGCATCCTTGGCCAAGATAGGTGAGCAGGGATGGGGAATCTCTGTGGGGTGGTGTGGGCAGGGGTGGATTTTGCTTCTCCTCCTGTCCAATCTCGGAGCCTGAAGATGCCAAATCCTTGGAATTCACTCATTGAGTGCCAGACGCGCTGCACAGGTGGAAAATGAGTTGTGTTTTTGGTTGGGAATGGTGGTTTTCCATCTAGAAATTCACACCTGGGACTGCTGTTGCTGTTAGGAGGAAAAATACCAGGTTTCCAGGAGGAGGAATTTGGTTTAACTTCAGGACACGCCAAGGAGTGTGTTCAGTTTGATTTCCTTGCCAGCCACGCTCTGTGCAGGTTGTCCACTGAGAGCTTCATCTTAAAATGAAGATCTTCTTATTCTTCTAAAAGTGCCCTGTGTCTGGCCAAGGAATAATTCCATTCGTGTCCAGGGTGTTACACAGCCTAAAATAAAATCTCTCTGCATTGATTTTCTATGCAAGGTTATCTAAGAAAGGTTTGAGTTATGCAAAGTATCTGATCTTTTTATTTTTTCCTCTGAAAAGCTGGGAACACAAAAGTGAAAATTATATATAAATATTTTACTCCAGGAATGGCCTTCAATTCTGTTAAATTACTGCTATAGAAGTTATTTTACAGCGTTTTTTCTTGCATTTCTTTTCCTCAGAATGGAGAGGTCTCTAAGATTGGGTTTGATCAGAATTTTTCACATGGAAATGGTCTTTTTGTCTGACAAATGTCACGTTACATAACCAGACCCCAGTTCTAGTCACATGCCTGAAGACATAATAATGATCAGAGATTTTTAAAAATTATTATTCTTATTCTAATTTGTTTTATTTCAATGACTTTTGCTTTTAATAGCTCACCTTGTACTTGTGGTGGTTGTTCTAATGTTGGCCATTACACAAGGCTGGCTTGATTGGACATTTTTTAGCTTTGAATGCTAATGATTAAATAATATTAAAAGTGGACCTATATATAATTAATGGGAAGGCTTTTTGTGATTTTTTTTTAATGTCTAGAATTTGTATTGTGTTTAAAATTAGAAGTTTCTATTTCTGTTAGTGCTGAAGATGGGCTGCTGACTAGATTGCATAATTAGTAATTCCAAATACAGTTTTATTTATGCAGATTATTACTTTTTGTTTATTACCTCAATACATCTCTCCAACCTTATGCTATGACGAAATGAGTTCTGAACTGACATTAATTTGAGAAACTTTGGTATTTTCAGTAATTTTTAGATTTTCTAACCGATTTCTGAGCAACTTCACCCTCACTGTGTGAATTTATTTGCGCTACTCCGAGGTGCACCCTGCTGACAGTGGCAGCACGGGGACCTTCTGAGGGTGAGGCAACACCATTTTTATCTCTCCGTCCTCTCCAGGCTTCCACCTCTACAACAAACTGCCTTCCGTCGTTCCCGAGAGCTGCTTGCTGATATTTGTGGGGCTCATCATGGGGGGAATCATTTATGGGTTGAACGATAGGTCCCCACCAGTGATGGACAGCGACATCTTCTTCCTCTACCTCCTGCCCCCCATCGTGCTGGACGCCGGCTACTTCATGCCCAGCCGCCCCTTCTTCGAGAACATCGGCACCATCCTGCTCTACGCGGTGGTGGGCACCATCTGGAACGTGTTTGGGATCGGTTTTTCCCTCTATGGGATCTGCCAGGTCAAAGCCTTCCAGCTGCAGGACGTGTCCCTGCTGCACAACCTCCTGTTCGGCAGCCTCATCGCCGCCGTGGACCCTGTGGCCGTGCTGGCCGTCTTCGAGGAGATCCACGTCAACGAGAAGCTGCACATCCTGGTTTTTGGGGAGTCGCTCCTCAACGACGCCGTGACCGTGGTAAGGACCGGCCTGAACTGGGGTGTTTCACCTGCAGAGGGTGGTGGGGTGGGAGATCTCGGCCTGCAGGAAAGAAGGCTCAGGGAAGATTTTATTTCCCTCTACAACTCCTTGAAATGAGGTCGTAGCTGGGTTGGTCTTTTCTCCCTGGGAACAAGTGACAGGATGAAACAGCCTCAAGGGTCACCAGGGGAGGTTTAGATTGGATATTGGGGAGAATTTCTTCATGGAAAGGGCAGTCAAGCATTGGAGTCACCACACCTGCAAGTGTTTAAAAACCTGTGGATGTAGCACTTGGGGACATGGTTTAGTGGTGAACATGGCAGTGCTGGGTTCATGGTTGGACTTGGTGATTTTGGAGGGTTTTTCCAACCTCAGTGACTCTGTGATTTGTTGAGGGAAAAGGTGTCAACAACCCCTTCTAGCAGAGGACTCCTGGTCCAGTTCTCTGGCCTGAGGTCCTGGGCAGCATTCAGGTGAACTTGGAAGTTTTCAGGTTTCTCTTTGTCTCTGTGCCTGGGGACAGAAATGTCCATGAGGGTCACAGCAAGGACCAGCTCCCCAGTGATGCTGCACTGTCAGAAACCCCAGCAGCATTTTTGGTGACATGACCACGGCTGGTGAACATCCAGCTAACAGCTGTTCCCCTCTTTCCTTTCCCCCCCCAAGGTGCTCTACAAGCTCTTCCGCTCTTTCTGCGAGATGCCGACCATCAAAAGCATGGATGTTTTTGCTGGAGTCGGGAAATTCTTCGTGGTTGGGCTGGGAGGGGTTTTAGTGGGGCTGAGTTTTGGGTTCACGGCCGCCTTCACCACGCGTTTCACCAAGGACATCCGTGTCATCGAGCCCCTCTTCGTGTTCCTGTACAGCTACCTGTCCTACCTCACTGCTGAGATGTTCCACCTCTCCGGGATCATGGCGTAAGTAGGGCCTGGCAGGAAAACTTCCTGCCTCTATTCACTGAAAAATACCCCAAAAAACTTGAGAATTTGGAAATCTGTGCATGACGAAGAGCAGGGCCCTCTCCAAGTGTCACTCAGCTTCCCAAACTGCACATGGATGGTGGGTTTATGTAGGTTTTTGAGCAATGTTTGTTTGAGCTCCATGGTTTTTGTTTGGAAAGGCTGGATGTTCCAACAGTGAGATGTCTGGTAGGTTTGGCAGAGCCAGAAGAAGTTTCCTGGCTGATTTTGTTATTTTCCATGTGGTCCAGTCAAAACCAACATGGGGAGGGTTAGAAGGAGGATTTAGTCAGCTCCTTGGAAAGGTTTGGTCTTGGTTTGCAACACATCTGTTCTCACATTCCCTTCCCTGTCCTGCCTGGCAGCCCTTGGTGTGACATGGCAGAGAGTGATGGGATAGCAGCTGAAGCCTGAAATATTCCTGCTTTTTGGGAGCAGAGGATTCTAATGGAAACCTTTGGTTTGGAGATTCTGACTTGGCTCCAGGAGCTCAGTCACAGCTCATGGGCCTGTCTGGCCTCAGGTGTCACTCAACACCTCTGTCTCCAGCAACACTGGAAATCTGCTGGCCAGTTTCAGCCAAAGCTGTCAGAGATCATTCCATTCATTTATTTTTCTTTTAACTGGGTAGATCTTTCACTAAAAGGAATAATTTTGGGTCAGATCCTTCAGTTTTAAGAGGCTTCTACCTCATTGGACATCTCACTGTCAGGGCAGATGCTGAGACAGAAATAGCCAGAAAAAACCCAATGTTCACCAAAATCTCACCTTGGAAAGCAGAGAGAAAGGAAAACCAGGGCGATCCAGCCCTCCTGGATTCTGTGGATCTGTTGAGTGTGGTTCTCCTTCCCAAACTGAGTCAGCTGGTGCTGAGCATCACAACCACTTAACATTCCCCCAAAGACTCCAAAAACTGCCCTGCATCAGTGGCTGCAGTGTAAACAACTGTGCAGCTGATGAGAATGAAGATAAAAAGAAAATAAAAAAAGCGAAGTGAGCTCCCAGCTCGGCTCAGGAGTATCTGGGAGATCTATTTGAAAACTAATGATGTTGCTTTGGATATAAACCATTCCTGCGCCTTGCAGATTTTGTTTCCTCAGCTGGTTAATAGGAGCAATATTTGAGTGTTGCTGAAAACAATTCCAGCTCTGGGAATAGGTAGGAAAAGCCTATTTATAAGAGTGCAAGACAGAACAGTGAAATAAATATGCTGCATAATCATTGTGGAGCAGAAAACATTCAATCCTAATGGTGTCTCCTTCTATCAATCACAATCTGCTGTAGCCATTATGGAACCCATTTGCTGTTCTTTTGAATAATGCATTTTTTTGCTAAAGCAAAACAATGGCAAAGGCAGCTGATTCCTGCACTGTGCCCTTCTAATTGCCAAATTATAAATGCCTCTCTTATAGATCTGGAGTTCAGACAATTCATTCTGTTGTGGCCAGGGAATACTGTATTATAAGAAGCAGCTTTTGGCAGTTTGTTTCTTTGAAAAATAATTTGATTGCCAAAAAAATCAATTCTACATTGTCCAAAAAATATAAAAAAATCTGAGTACAGCTCAGTCTATGAAACTGCTCTGCAAATGGGTTTTGAGGTTTTTTTTCCCCTTTCTTTTTCTCTTTTTTTTCCTGCCCCTTGCCTTGGTGGCAATGTCCATCTTTAGCCAGAACAAGACAAGTTTATTCCCCTTCTGTGACCCTGCTGTGATCCCATGTCCATTCTCCAATAATCGCTCCCAAACCACAGCTCTGGAAGTTACTTGCCCATAAATACTTGGATTTCATAGTTTTTAACTGGAACTATTTTCCCCACTATTTATTGAGGCAGGCACAGAAACCAAAGAATTTATTTATTTATTATTTTTTTAGTCTGTGGTTAATCCCTGTTGCTCCTTCTGGCAAAGCAGGTCAGACCTAAAAAGGATAAATCAAACCAGACCTGGTTTAGAATATTTTTATGTATTGGTAGGTTTTCCAAAGAGATTAAAGATATGAACTCAAACATTTGGTGAAGAATCTCGGTCGTCTGCTGCTGGATAACAGAGGATCCCATTCCTCAGCAAAAGCATCACGTCTTTCCTGATTCTGACCTTTCCTTTTGCCACAGATCCTCTCCATAAAGCCCAGTTTTAAATTCAGACCGACCCAAATGTTTGTGTCTTCAAAATAATGTGAAATGTTGGTGAAATTCTGGGGTTAAACGGGGTATTTTCAGTGCAAAGCACTAATTGCCTGGCAGCTCTCTGAGCAACTCTCAGTTGATAATTCTGGGTGAGCCACCACCTCTCTCAACACCTTTGTTTGGGTCACTTTCCTGTCCTGGTCACAGCAGCTGTGACCAGGTCACACCCAGAGCCAGGGACAAGCCAAGGATCTGCTTCTCTGTTGGCTTTTCTGTGATCCAACCTCGTGATGGTTCCTGTGGAAGCAGTTTTCAGTGCAATAAAAATATGGATGGCCTTATCAAACAGCTATTGAAGTCGGGTCTTGGAAATTTAAAGCCTTTTTCTATTGCTGCTGCAATATTTGGAACAAAATGTTTTGTTCCAGATTAAAATATAAAAAAATGGAGCTTCAGCGCTTCGAACGCTCAAATGTTTTGACCTTCTAGGATTGCTGGCCTGAAAATGTATTGATTTGAAAAGGTGATGAATTAGGCTAACCCCGTGTTCCCTGGAATTTGAAGAACCAATTATCCAGGAAAAATTGCCAGGCAATTGCGAGGTCAGAGTTTGGCCAAGGCACAGAAATGGAAAGGGCGTGTGGGGATGGGAAGAGCTGGGTGTGAGTTGGAGGTGTTGCTTTGTGCTCGGATGAAATGCAACAGGTGAATTGTTCATCTGTTTAAAACCACATTTGGACAGTTTGGGCAATCTATAAAGTATTTTATTGTCCGGAGGAGCTGATGCTCATGGCCTGAGGTAGGAAGCGAATCACCCTCAGCAAAATGTCTGCAAACACCCAAGGCTTGATGAAACCCACTTTTTTTCATAACTGATGAGTTGATTTGCTGTGTTAAAGTAGAAAAACATTATTCTTTCTTTCCCACTGTTTATTTTTCACTCCCTCAGCATCATCTGCTGTGCCATGGGCATGAAGCGTTATGTGGAGGCCAACATCTCCCTCAAGTCCCACACCACGGTCAAGTACTTCATGAAGATGTGGAGCAGCGTGAGCGACACCCTCATCTTCATCTTCCTCGGGGTGTCCACCATCGGAGAAAACCACGAGTGGAACTGGCCCTACATTTGCTTCACCGTCATTTTCTGTCTCATTTGGAGGGCGCTTGGTAGGGGAAATCGCAGATCTTGATTTTTCATGGCTGTTGTTGTTTATGGGAATGAGGAGTGGGGTTCCATTAGTTGGAATCTCTGTCCCTCCATCATCCTTCCGTGCTCCTCTGCAGGTGTGACTATTCCAGATGGGAATGCTAGGACTGATCTGGGACATCTCAGCCAATGCTTCCCTGCTGCTCCTAATCCTAACTCCAAATCTTGTGTTTTGCTGCACTCACTGGTGATGAACAGAAGCTCTCTTGAGATCTATTTTATCAGTACCTGTTTTTGACCTCTCTTCCATTGCCATGATCTCTTCATTGCCACGATCTCCTCTTCCATTTCAGTGTCTCTTAGTCCCTTGATATCCTTCCAACAGGAGGGAATGTGTAGGTGCATACCTTGGGATCAGAGATCCATGAAAAACCCCAGGCCCTCTGACCCCATATTCTGAATTGTGGTGGTTTTAGGAATTTAATTCATAACGAGATCATGTACAGCAGCATCCTTCACTGGGAAGCTGGAGGAACATTCCAGTTCTGTCCTGGTGAGGTTTGGGACCTAAACTGTGAGGATGCTCCTGCTCCTACTCAAGAATTTTAGGTCAGAGCTGAGAGTGGCAGAATTGGGGAATTTTTGAGGTTGGCAGGGGCTTGGGGAGATGATCTGGTCCAACTGCCTGCCCGAGCAGGGTCAGGCAGGCAGGACTGGGTCCAGATGGCTTTTGGTTTCTCCATGGATGGAGACTCTACAGCATCCCTGGAAAACCTACTGGGGTGTTTGACCAACCTGACAGCAATAAAGAGACCAAGGCTTGGTGATAATGAGGAGCAAGGCAGGAAAATACTCTGCTGATAACAGATCTCTGCAGTTTCTTTATCCACAATTACCATGAAAAGCCAAGACCTGCTGCCAGAATTCCCTGGGATCACATTTTCATGCATTTCAAATTGCCAGAAAAAAATAGATGTGCTGTGTTCCTTTCTCCTCAGTTGCATCTTGTGCTGATTCTGTGTTGGGAGAGGCTGGGCCTCCATTTCTCATACAATATTTGGCACCTAATGAGTGCAGAGTGCCTCAGTTATGGGTATTTTTATATATTAACAATATTTGTGGATATGACAGCACACATTTCTTGGCAAAGAATTCGAGTGCTAAAAAACATTCAACAGGATTTATGTTTACAAACCAGTGAGTCAAGCAGTGAACTCGAATTTGACAGACACTTCAAGAAATTGTTTAAATAGGTTAGGCCATGATTAGCAAGGCAGAGCAGAATGGGCTTTATTAGCTGTTAGGACATGCCAAAGTTTGTTTTAATAACTGTGCACCATTCTTGGAAATGTGCTCATTAGTCAGGTTTTTTTTGTACATTCAAGTGTTTTATTACCATTAAGTGGTCTCTCTCAAATTATTTGCTCAGATAAAAGGAGTTCTGAGTGAATTTCTCTTCTTTTTAGTTCAAAAATTCTTCATTGCCAGATATAGGAACATAACAATGTTACAAAAGCACCCCAAAAATCCTCCCTAAGCACAGCCTTTCTGAGGACAGCTCAAATTATGGAGCACATTATTAGGGAATTGTTAGCAGAGAAAACCCTTTCCCAGTCAAAATCCCCATGGAATTAAATAAGAACAGACAAACCAGGGCTGGGAATTGTCCGAGTGGTCCTGACCAGGGTGTTCCTGTCCTGCAGCACCTTCCTGGGAAGCTGTCAGGGAGCTGGGAGGGTGAGAAAGGGGAAGGGGCTGCACCAGGCTGGGCTGGGAAACTCCTGCCTTTGGTTGAGATTAGACCTTGGCCTGCTCAGAGCCATCCAGCAGCCCTGGATTAATTAATATTTAATTAATAATTGGATAGTAGGGAAGATTTCTTCATGGAAAGGGATGACGAGCATTGGAACAGACTGCCCAGGGCAGTGGGGGAGACACCAGCCCTGGAAGTGTTCCAAAAACGTGGGTGTGGCACTTGGGGACTTGGGTCAGTGGTGGCCTTGGCAGTGCTGGAGGAATGGTTGGATTTTGATGATCTTGGAGGGCTCTTCCAATCTTAACAATTGCAGGATTTTTGGTTTTGGAATTTTGGAGGTGCTTGAGGCACTGATCCAGAAATGGGAGGTGTCGCTGCGTTTCCTTGCAGGAATTGGGGATTTTGGGGTGGAATTGGTGTGTAAACTGTGCCCCAGTGCTTCACAGAACACTCCCAGTGCCTTACATGTTGGAGAGATGATTCTGCTGAAATCTGGGGAATTCCTTTGGTATGAGGAAGATCATCTAGAAAGGCAAACAGAGCCCAGCATGGCAGCACTGGGGCTCTGCTGGTATCCAAGCCCTGGGGAGATTTCCTCCTGCTCTCTCCCGAGGAATCTCCAGGAGAAAATACATTCTGCTCAGAATGATTAATTGTATGTCATCTCTTGGAGCAAACTGACCTTGAATTAGTTTAGAGAATGCTAATAATAATTTATGAGGAAGGATTAAATTAAGACAAAGGCCAGGATATCAACTCAAGTAAATTTTGTTCCATTAAATCATCGGCACTGGCTGAGCTCTTGAGTAGGGGTGGATGTGATCCGAGGGAGGCTTTGTTTTATTTATTTTTTAAGTCACAAAGAACCTTGACACCCAAGTGCTTCCCACCTGCTGGTCTGGGCACCAGTTCTGCAGAGCTCCAGAGATGGGGAAGGTGTCACCAGGTTCAGTGAATTGAGTTCCCTATTCCCAAACATTTCCCAGATTTCTGTTTTCCTCAAACTCTTCCAATGTTCAAAGTTCAGCTATTTTTACCTGAAGGTGTGTGGGAAGATGTTTGATATGTACATAATAAATGCACTGTTTTTATTTCATTTACAAACACCCTCTAGAAAAGCAACAGTGCTGTGGCTCCAGTTAATTCCTAACAAAAGTCAGTGACAGGCAGTGCCATCAGTTCTCAAAATGGCTGTTAATCTTTGGGAAATGGGATGTTTAGCACATCCATTGGTATTAAAATCACAGCCCACTGATTTAAGACCTGACTTTTTTGTACCTTTCTGCATCTGTTTGTGCATTTTCAAATGGCTGTGAATCACAGCAATTGCTGTGTCACCTCACGTGGCCTTCAATTTGTACAGTATAAATCTGAGGGAAAGAAATAACGTGAACAGAGCTGGAATATGGCTACTTATCCAAGCTACTGCTTGGAAACTTTGGGAGATAGGAGGGTAATTTGTGGCTAAGTTGTTGCTGATGGTTTGCCCCAAAAGCATTTGTAATCTGAGCAATTTACTCATTTGTTATCACCAATTAGAATAAATCAATTAATCAATATTTCAGGACTGTGGCCAGTCAATCCCCCAGATCAGAAATATGTTGGCGACTAAGTTTTATCTGGACAAAGCAAATTTCAGCCTGTTGGATCAGACTGGAAGAAAAATTATCCAGTGGGATAATTATTATCTATGCGGAATAGACCCTCTTGTGCCATGGCCAGTTCCTCGTGGTTGGTGTTTGCCAGTTAAATATAAGATTATGAGTTTTCTCTAATTGTTCTATTTGATTGATGAACCTCAATCTTCTTTCCTGCCTTGCAGGGGTTCTTGTGCTGACTTTCTTTGTGAACAGATTTCACGTGAACACCATCACCAGTAAAGACCAGTTCATCATTGCCTACGGGGGGCTCCGAGGGGCCATTTGCTTCTCTTTGGTGTTCCTGCTGCCTGAATTCCACAGGAAAAAGCTCTTCATTGCAGCAACCACTGTTGTCATCCTCTTCACCGTGTTCGTACAGGTAAAACCAGGCACAAATTCGGGATCAGGTCCCCTGCAGCAGTCTGGTGGAGAAGGTTCCTCTCCCTCATGCTGGGGCTCTAAGTTCTGGTGCTCCATCATTGAGTTTTAAGGAATTCTGGTGCTCCAGGGCTCGGGAGGAGCAGCGGCTCTCGGCATTGCTGTGACATCTAGTGGTAAAACCATTCTTGCACTTTCCGTGGGATCAGGCTCTTGGATGTCTCTCTGTCTGACCAGCAGCAAGGCTCTGGAGGCTTCTCTGAAACACAGCTTTTAGTTCATCTGGCAAACACGGCCACATTTGAAGGAGGATGTGGAGAAAAATTGGGGCTGTCTGGTGCTGAAGTGAGTAAGGCTGATGTGCACCTGCTGTTTGTCCCAAAAAGTGAAGAGTGGCTCTCCACAGGACTGAAGGAAGTGGGATGGGGAGGTTTGGGAAAGATCTTATCTAGAATAACTCCCTGGGAGTCAAGGACACGAGGTCCATGTGGAGCTGCTGACCAGGAGCCACCCTCCTCCTGCCCTCGATGGAGGGAGCAGAGGAGTTCCTGGGCCTTTGGGAGATGGTGGCTCGTGGTGGCAGCTGCTGAGTGTCCCTGAGCCTGAACATCAACCCCAGAGCAAATTGCTTCTGCTTTTCCTCACTGAACCCCTCAGTGAGCACTTGGACAATGCGGAGGGTTGGGGTTGGTTTTTCTTCCCCACATCCACCTAAATCCTCATCGTGGGCTGGGAAAGTGGTGGAGGAGGGATCAGAATGTGCTGTGCTGGTGGGATCAGAGCTGGGAGCTGAGGGCAGAGGGACTGGGCACAGCCCAGCCTGAAAGGAGAGAGCAGGGGCCGGGGGGAAGGGGATGTGCTTAGGTGGAGCTTGACAAGTTTTAAGATGCAAATGTGGGTGAGAAATTGAAAAGGCCCGGTCCCCAGGCACGTCCGCTCACGCAGAGCCGCTCTTGAGCCTCACACAAAGGTTGTTCTAAGGCAGCAGCTCCAGGCTTTGGGAAATCCTTCCCGGGGCCGGGGAAAAGGGCTTTTGTAACCTCCCAGCTCAGCTGGTGATGTCATCCCCGTGCAAAAGGGTGAGAGTTAAACAGGGTCCCCGTGTCACCAGGGAGACCCCCTGACCCTCAGCCATGCACGGGAATGTCGTGTCTGCAAAGGGGCTGGGCTGGGGCTCCAGCACCTGCAGGGCCGGGGCCACCACGACAACAGGGGGAGGAAAGAAATAGGAAACTCACTTAAAACCTGAGGCAAGAAGGTATTACTGGAGCTCAGCACAGAAAAGATGGGTAAGTGTAAGAAAGCCTTCAGATTCTTGGGTTTGCAAATGAAGTTTAAGGTGCTGCTGCTGCCAGACACATCAATGGATGCAGAATTGGGGAGGGAATATTTTTATCATCCCAGCGTCTTTCATGGTCACTGTGAGTGAAAAGGGCAAGAGAAATATCAGATGTGAAAGAGCTTCTGTGCATAGTCGACATTTTTGTTGTTGTTTCATGCAGAATGTTTCCTTTATATTCACAGTGATCTCAATCTAGACTGGGGGGTCTCTATATGGGGGGTGTCTGCGTTAAAATAGGACAGAAACCAAGGGAGAGATGGTTTGGGCCTTTTAGGTTGTTTTGGGCCAGCAAAGGAGAGCTCAAACCCACCTCACCTGTGATTCCATTGGAAATCCTTCCCCTGCTGGCTGGAAACCCCTGTGCCACAGGGGAATGCCCACCCTGAAGCAGCTGGCCTTGGCTCTGCCAGTGCATTCCACAAGCCAGGAAACTCCTCTCCTTTGGCCTTCCTAACCCAGTTGCACGAGGCTCTTCCCACAACAAGCCTGGTTAATCATTGCGAGGGGGTTGGCTGAGCAATTGTCAAGTCCTCAGTGCTTCCAAGCAGGCTGGATTTGTGCCACGAGCACCAGGAAGGTCTCCAGGGAGCTCTCCGGGCTTGTCTGGAATGTCACAGACCCCCCTCATTGCTCTGCCTCTTGGAGTGGTTTTTAAATCAAATACTGTTGGAAGTTCACTCTCTCAACTTACTGGCCCCTGACCTCTGCCATGAAATTCTGAGCAAATGTAATAATTGTGAGAGGGGGGAGTTGTTTGATGCCTGCACTGTCCCGTTGTGTTGCTGGAGGTGGAAAATGCTGTGTGAGCTGTGAGGGAGCCGTCAGACACTCCCTGGGATGAGTTATCCCTGGAGGGTGGAGGAGCAGCACGGGGAGGGTGCAGGTGTGCTGGGAAATGATGTGTGGCCTGGAATGACACACGGGATTCCCAAAAGGGTCCCAAAGGCTGCTTCAAAATGAAAACAACTGCGGCTGATTATCCAGGAAGACAAGAGGCCAAATTGCACAGTCTCTACTTAATTTTTTGTAATATCTGTTGTTTCGGAATTTGTGAGTTCTGTGTTACTGACTTTGAAAAGCGGCACATTTTTTATTGCTATTAGCTATTACAATGACACATTAATTGTTTCTGCAATTAAAAATGTGTTCAACTCTCCTCCATGCCAGTATTGGTGACATTCAGAAGTCATAAACATCAACTACTCCATCATTTTTGCTGTAAACACGTCCTAGAAAAGTCATTTCACGCGGAAGCCAGACTAAGAAACACACCACAGCAGCATTTTAGTTCTCTCACGAGGCTTAAAGGATATTAAAACTTTTCCCTTGACCCTTCCCACCAGGTGGATGCTTTGATTAGGAAACTTAGCCACTGGCTGGCCATCAAAGATCGCTGGAGTAATGGTGTGTGACACACAGTGCTCAAGGAGCGAGCAGACAATTGCTGGCGCAGGCTCCGTGCTGAGAAATCTCAAGGATTATCCTCATTTCAGGCATTGGAACTTGGATCGTTTCAAGCCCCTTTCCATCTGGGAGGCCACAAGCAGCAGCAAACCGCAGGCTTGACCTTGGAATTATTGGCTGGCTTTTTGTGGTCTCGGAGAGGCTGGAGAGGCGAGCGGAGGTTTCCTCCCCACATCCTGAAGCCTCTCTGTGAGCTCCCATTGACAGTTCCTACCAGGAGCAAACAGAGAGTTTGGGGTACACCTGGGAGAAGGATTTCTATCCTGTTGAAGCTTTGCAGGTTTTATCCCGCCAGGAAAGCAGGGCAGGTGACAGAGGCTGCTCCAACAGCAGAACAAGGTCGCTGGGCTCAGCCCCACGCCTGTGGCTTTTGTTCCAGTGCAGGAAAATTGGCTGTGAGGAAATGCTGATTTTTTTGTGTCGGTGGTTACTTTGCAGGGAATGACCATCCGTCCCCTGGTGGACCTGCTGGCTGTCAAGAGGAAAAGGGAGAGTGCTCCCACTGTGGGGGAGCAGATCCACATTCGGGTAAGTGGAGCATCCGTCAGCACGTGGCCAGAGCTTTCTGATACCTTCTGGAATGTGTGTGTGTCTCCAGCGAGACAGAGCTGCAGTTTTTCCCAAACCCTCTGCAGGCCAGCCCCTTTCCATGCTGGAAGCCTGTTCAGGTTCCTAACCATGGGTTATTTTCGCATTGGAAGTGCAGCCACCAATCAGGCTGATTTAGCATCCATCAGGTCATGCGCAAACGTGAGAGGAAAAGATGATTTCTTGCCCAAAACTTTAAGCTCTGACCTAACTCCAATTTCTGTGGTCTCTGGAATGAGAGAAAGAAAATGAGGCTTGGTTGCTTTCAGGATTAGGAACTTCTGTGTGTTCTCCAGTCTCATTACCACCATTGGTTTGGATATTTTTGCAAAAAAATGAGGAAAGGGAGGATAAGATTGGAAGGAACCTCTGAAGTGCCCCATCCTTGGAATTATTCAAGGCCAGGCGGGATGGGGCTTGGAGCAACCTGGGAGAGTGGAAGGGTGGAATGAGATGATCTGTAAGGTCCCTTCCAACCCAAACCATTCCATGTTTCTACATCCATGACCCAAAGGTGGGATTTCATTCCCCTTGTTCTCACCACCCAAATGTTGGTATTTGTAGTCACAGAGAACTTCAAGGAGAGGCTGAGCTCCATGAGATCAGCTGCTCTCCTACTCAGCTGAGAATTTGCATCTGCATCCAATGGAAAATTAATATATTTCTGAATCTAATTGTTCAATCCCAGCCATGTTTCTGTGGGTATGGCTCCTTCAGGAATATTATCATTGTTGTCATTTTTAGCAATAAAACCATTTGGGCTGAGGACATTTGTAAAACCTGTTTGGCATCCTCACAATGGGCTGGACTGCAAAGCTTTGTCTGAGGTTAACATCTCAGGAGGCTGAAGAGCCTTTTCCAGTCATTAACAGAGAAGATTTTGTTCCTTTGTTAGGGTGTGAATGGTAAATCATCTCAGAAATGTGTTTATTAGGAGGTGTGAGCTGAAAATGGCCAGGCACCAATTAAGTTGAGAAGGTAGCAGTGCAGATAGTTGGAAATCAGGGATACAGAAGGCAGAAGCAGCTTTCCGCCTCAATTTTATTTTTCCATCCGGACAGCTGGGATATTTTTGGTTTCGGGGGTGATGATCAGAATGTGTGAGTGTAATTTCTGGCAATCAGAGTAGTTTGGGTTGGAAGGGACTTTAAACCTCATCTCATTCCACCCCCTGCCATGGGCAGGGACACCTTCCCCTGTCCCAGGTTGCTCCAAGCCCTGTCCAGCCTGGTCCTGGACACTTCCAGGGATGGGACACTTCAGTGCTTCCCTCCAATGTTGTGTTTGTGGAACACTCAGCTGCCAGCAGCCTTGTGAGGGCACTAAACCCACACCAGGCTGCAGGGCTGAGCCAGCTGCTCTGAAACTTTTCTGTCTCTGACCCCCCAAAAAGATAGTTTTAAAAAAAAAAATGAGAGCTGTAGGAAGTTCCAGGGTCATCGGTACCTGAGTGTGGAGGGGCAGCAGAGCAGAGCCCTCTCCCAGTTTAGGGATGCCATTAGGAGGGAAAGCAGTTTGGAAAGTGACAGAGATTTAATTTTTAGGTAAAAAGCCCAACTGATCTGGGATTTTTAATATAATTTAAACAATAATAATACATTTATATAAAGAATGATATAATAATTTCATTCTGAGGGAAGGGTTGGGGGGAAGGCAGTATTTATTATCCAGGTCAAAGCATCATTTGTGTGTCACCAACATTTATATCCTGAAGATACTGATTTCCTGAGACAAATTGTCCTCACAAACCCCAAAATGAGCCTGGTCAAGGCCCAGAGAGCAGGACATGGGAGCCATCAGCCCTCCTGCACACATCCCAGGGAGCAGATCCATGGCCCTCAGCATTCATTCTCTGCGTGCCCACCTGAAAGCAAACCTCTCATTGTACTCCAGCATCAAGGGATGAGTGGATGGAGAATTATCCTTCTGGTTTCCCAGCTCCACATCCTGCTCTGGAAGCATCCCCTGGTGTGTGTGTGGCTTTTGCTGTTTGCTGGCTGCGTTCATCACGAATGCAACCAGCGAAATCCTCTCTCCTCTTTAGTTCTTGGATCATTTGCTGGCTGGCATTGAAGATATATCTGGACACTGGGGACAGTATTACTGGAAAGACAAGTAAGGATTTGCCAAAATGCAGCTGTGTACACGTGTAGGAAGCAAAAGGAGGTTGGTTTCTGTTCCCAGAGTTTCCGCTGTGGGCAGATGAGCCTTGTTCATCCTCGTGGCACGAGGGAGGGGACAGAGGGGCAGATTTCCCTTGTCCAAGGGGACACCAGGTTTTCAGGGCACTTCCCTGCTTGCTGACACCTCTTGTGCATCACACTGGAAAGATCCTTTCTCCTCACCTGTTGTGTTTGTGCCTTCTTGCCCAGAGAAATCTGCTGGAAGTGCCGTGGCCATGACACACAGCCTGTCCCAGGCTGTGCATGGTTAACATTAAAGACCTGAGTTTGCTTGTTGTGGACTGAAATTACAGAGGATTTCTACAAATTTCTGTAGCAGAGTGTTCCTTTTTTTTTTTTAAATTCAGGGAGTTTGTACATTTAAAAATTTTAAAAAATGCAGCAGGATTAAAAAACTACAAATACCAAAAAATACACTAAAAGCAATCTACCAGGTTTAATTCCTTGCTGATCCAGACACTGGTAGAAGTTTTTTGGGAATGCCCATGCTGGGAAGTGCCACTAGAGGGTATGGGAGTCACTGCTGCTGAGGAGCATCCTGGCTCCTTGGGAGCCCATCTTAGAGAGATTGATGATCTCAGAGGTCGTTCCCAACCTAAATTATTCAACGATTTGAGCAGAAAGAAAGAGGAAATAGCTCAAGAGTGAATCTGGAAGTGTTTACATCTGTGGCTGCGGCATGTGCTTGTAGCACTTCTAGAAGAGTTCATGATATATCTTGCAATTTTAGGGAGTTTTTATTGTATTTAGTGAAGTTTTAATATTTTGACTCAGGTACTGTAGTGCAGAAACAATTAGGGCTGACCTCTTGGACCATCAATTTCTGAGGAGGAGTTAATGGGATTTAATGGAATTTAATGGAATATGGGGCAGTTGTGGGCCATGACCCTGCTGCCTTGCTCAGCTGTGTTGGTGCTGGGGAGTCAGGGGGTGAGGCTAAACCCATCTGCTTTTGTTCTCCAACAGACTGGAATATTTCAACAGCAAATACCTGCAGAAGATCCTGCTCAGGGAGTACGACCAGCCCAAGTCCAGCATCGTGCTGCTCTACGAGAAGCTGGAGCGCAAACACGCCATCGAGCTGGCCCAGGCTGGGCAGCTGGGCCACGGGCCAGCCCACCCCTCCTTCCTGTGAGCAAGCCCAGCCCAAACCCAGCAGCTGGGGCTAAAAATGATGGGAGGGATGAGCATCACTTGGCACTGATGGTGGCACATGGAGGGTCACCTGTATCCCCACGAGTTACAGGATAATGGTGCTCTAAGGAAGAGGCTCCTGCCCAGTTTGGGATGGGTTTGCAGTGCGAAATGTTCTGAGTGGCCACTTCAGACCTCACAGATGGTTCTGCTCTGCCACAGCTCTCCATGGCTCGTTTATCCACCAGGGAGCACAGCCCAGCTCTGTTGCAAATGCCAAATTCCTGCTTTGCTGGGAGCTCCATCTGCAAGGACGAGCTGTTGGCTGTGGTGGATCCCAAAGGGACACTGAGATTTGGGGATGCATCTTCCAAAATAAGGAGTTCTGCTTTCCTTTGCAGCAGTGGCGACAGGACTGGCATAACAGACCAAAAACTGGAGGATGCTCTGAATCCCAATGTCCTGGACAACATTCAGGAAATCCTGACGAGGAACCTGTACCGCATCAGGAGGACGGTATAACTTTTCCCTCAAATCCATATTTTAAGTGTCCAATAGCACCAATTTCCCCGGTTGCCCGAGCAGATGTTATGAATATTTCCATAATTACCCAGGATGTCTCTTTGTGAGCACAGAATAGTTGGCTGTGTGGAGCCAGATCCAGTTTCCAAGTCAGTGGCACATTTCTGTTTGCTGCCTGACAGCTTTTGAAAGGTTCACCCAGTCAGCCTATAATTTCATGGAATATTTTCGGCATCGGTACCCAGCACTAAAAAGGAGAAAGGAGGAGCACGTGGAACTTCAGGCTCTGGGTTAGCAGATCCAGCAGCAGCTCCTAGGCCAGAGCAGGGCTGGGGTTATCCTCATGGTACATTTTTCCCCATGGCAGAGAGCTGTGAGTGGGAATTAATCTGCAGAGCATTTAAAATGTTAAAATTTTTAAAATTTAAAATCAAATCCACCCAGCAGTTTTACCTTGGAATGGGTACAAGTGGTTAAAGGGCATAAACCCCACTGGCTGTTTACAGAATCGTGGATCATGTCTGGGCTTTCATACAGCACCTGGGGAATTGGGATTGCTGTTTGTAGGGAGACTTAACCTTAAAATCCACTTAAGCCTTTGTTTTATGGTTTACACACAAAACGTGGAGCCCAGGGGGTGGGGCTGGTGTGGGCAGAGGGATCAGCCTCCCCCTCCTGTCCCTTTGCTGAGCTGAGGAAGCAGTGGGATCAGGCTGGGAAGAAACCTCTGGACATGAGGGGATGAAGGCACAGCATTTAGTCCTGCATTAGTCCAGCCTAAGCCTTGCAGTGCCAGAGCTATCCCAGCTCCCACTGATGTCAGTGGGAGACTCCAGCTTGGCTGGGTGGAAGCTTTTGAAGGAGGATTTACAGTTCCCATTGCTCCCATGATTTATATGGGAAGGTGGGGTTGGTATCAAATGTGGAGGGGCTGAAGCTGTGAAGGCACCTCGAGCAGAGTCCTTGCACCCGTTCTGTCACCTGCCCTCTCGGGTGTAACTCAGCCTTGTCATCCCGTGATTTCTTGGGAGACTTCCCATAAAAAAGCAGAGTTTGGAGCCCCATCTCCCTTCCGTGGCTCTTTCCATCCCCACCTCTCCCGAACCAGTGTCTCCCATCAGGGGGGGGGGGGGCGGGGGGGTGGGTGGGTGTGGTTGGGAGGGCAGGGACTGTCCCGTGTCCCACGGGCCATGTGGTGTCCCCTGCAGGGCCCGGCGTACAACAGGCACACCCTGCCCGGGGACAGCGAGCCCACGGAGCAGGAGAAGGAGATCCTCATCCTGCGGCACAAGAGCCTGCTGGTGGAAATGAGCGACACCTGCAGCTCCAGGAAGGAGGTGAGAAGGGAACACAGGCCAGCAGGACCCTGCTGTCCCCACAGCCTGCTTGGTGCTGCTGGTGTTTCCCTTTAAAGACAAATCTGGTTACTTTAAATTAGAATTAAAAAGGGGTCTCAATCCCAAATCGCGTTACTCTGATTAGGGAATACCAAGGGAAAAACTCCCCAGCCCAGCAGCTCCTGGCAAACCAAGGAGCCATCCTGAGCACAGCCCTGTTCAGGGCTTTGTGAATTCCCTGTGCTGGGAAAGTTCTTTACTGAGCAAATGTTACTGGTCGGGCTTCACTCTGTAGATTCTGAGGTTTGGTTTTCCCGTGTTTTCTTTTCTGGGAGATTTCACTGAAGACAGGAATTTGTCTTCCCTATTGTCAGTGGTCCAGAGGGACTGTAAATATTTGAAATTTCTCAGTGTTTTTTTCCCTCCCAACTCTTTTGAAAGGGCAGAAGCATTTTTGTGATCTTTCTTATTCATTCTGGAGGTGAGTTTTTTTGTTTTTAAACATATCTGCGTTTCTGGGCAGGCTTGAAAGAAGTAAAATAGAGGGAAGTTTTGTTTACCAGATTCCTGGGAGAAGCAAACATTTTTCCAGTGTATTATCAGCACAACTCTGTGTTGGTTTATGTTCTGAATCAGAGGAGAAACAGGGTTAATACAATGTCTGCCTGGGGAAGACTTTTGCTCTTTGGAAATCAGTGAAAGAAGCTGGGCCAACATTTAGCTGTGGAAAAAAAAAAGGTTTCCAGGAATGATGCACAAGGAGCAGACTTGGTCTTTTCAGTTCCTCCCATCCTCTGTAACTCTTTAGAGGAAAAGCATTTAACAATTTCCATATTTTGCTCCCAAATCCCCAAGTCAGCAGCAGTGCAGAATCATAGAACATCCTGGAGCTGGAAGGGATCCTTGAGGATCATTGAGCCTGGCCCTGCCCAGGACAGCCCAGGAACCTCACCCTGTGCCTGAGAGCATTGTCCAAATGCTCTTTGAACTCTGGCAGGGTCGATGCTTGCAGTCATTGCTGATCCACCCCTACATTTCACCCACTTCTCTGAATTTTAGGTTTTGCTGGCTTGAGCTGGAGCACTGTCCCAGCTGTGATCTCTAATCCAGGCAGCCAAGCTCCATCACCGAGGAGAACAAAATGACCTTTTAGAGATAAATAAATCACCCTTCCCTGTTTAGACAGCAATTTTCCATGACAGCACAAGACCTCGGGAGTGCCAGGCACTTTTTTCCACTCCAGTTTCCCTGTGGAAATGCCAATCATGGAGGAGCCCACTGGGAACGGCGGCACCGCACCAAACGCTGCTGCTGCTCAGCCCTTCCTTCCCAGAAAGGTGCTCTGGCTCTTGCAAGCAACTTAAAAGATTTAATTTGATCATTTACATGCTGATTGGTACTTACAATTCAGAATAGATAGGCAAGAACATGGCATGTTCCTGTAGAACATTTGGTATAATTAAACTTCAAAAGAGCAACATCAAACTCCGCTGATTTTGAGCACGACGTTCCCTACTTTAAGGATATTTGATTGTTAACCCTTGTGCTCCTGCATCCCCCTTTTTGCTGCATTTGGTGGGGAATTCAGGAGCTTTGGGAAGGCTGTTTCTCCCGTTCCTTTGAGCGCTTGCAGCTGGGTTTTGGGGAGCAGAACATTTTCGGGGGGAACTGCACAAGCAGTAGGATTCACTCTGTGTCTGCAGTGACTTGTGGATGATGGAAAGTGCCCTCTGAGGGTGGGAAATGCCCCGTGGATTACAGAAAATGCCAACCTGGTGCTGAATCCTGACTGTTGTGTCATCAGAGTCACTTGTTGGTGCTGCTCACCTCCCTGCAGTGCAGCCACCTCGGCTTTGTGCCAGGCCAAGGGGAGCAGATGCAAATCCCTGAATGGTTTGGGTTGAAGGGACCTTAAAGATGCAGCTCCAACCCCCTGCTATGGGCAGGGACACCTTCCACTTGATCAGGCTGTCCTGTCCAACCTGGGCGATGATCCCAGTGACATCTGTCAGGGTGGCCCCAACCCCAAAACCATCTCTGAGTGCCCAAAAGGAGAAGCCAGGCCTGCTTTGTGTCACCAGCAGCTCTTCTGCTCATTTTTAAGAACAGCTGCCTCATTAACTGTGAAAAGAAATAAAATGATGCCCCAAAGTGATGGGATAATGCTCTGACAGAGCCCTGAAATATTAACACCGTATTAATTTTATATATATAATATTATATAATATTAAGGAGGGTGGGTGACTGCTGTTACTTCGTGCTGTAGGAGGACAGATTGCAGAATTTGTCAGCAGAAAGAAGGAACACTGTGCTAAAAAGTAGATTTTAGCCTATTATAAGCAGCTTAATACTTCCAAGTTTTGGGGAAAAAAGCAGCTACTCATGTTTCTTCCATGCCAAATTGAAAAGAAAATGGTGTTTTCCTGATTGAAAAAATGATATTAATGAAAAATGACAATAGTTAGTGCTAGAGATTTTTCTGATTGTCAGATATTCCATCTTTTGTAGTCCCACAGGGAAGGGCTTGGCCTTGCAGGTTTTGAGTCAGCAGGAAAAACTTGGATGCTGCTGCTCCCCACGTTTTTATTCTACATCTCACCACGAGATGGAAGCATTACAACTGTGTTTGCAAATGCAGCTGGAAATCCAGGGTCGGGAAACAAACTTCCAGCAAAGGGCCCTGAAAGCCCTCTGGTGCTGTGAAACTCCTGCAATTCCATTGCCAGCCTTGGACAAAGCTTTGGTGACACCTTGGGCGTTAGGAGCTGAGAGAATAATGAAAAATTCCCCTTGATTCAGTGGAAATCCTGGGGTTTTTTTTGTTTGCTGAGTGTCTGTTTTTGTTTTTTAGTGAAGCTGTGAGAGCTTTGCTGTTAAATATGAAGCCGTTCAGTTAAACTCACATTTAATTAGGGGCTGGTTGGTCTTTTCCCCCCCCAAAACAAAATCAGGGATGTGTGGGAGAACATCCTTGTGTGGCTTGGTGGTTTCCCCAGGCTGGGGAGGAGCCAAGTTCTTCTTGGCTGCTGGACAATCCATCTCCTTCCCCAGGACAAAGCAGTGCCCGCTCCAGGATGGACACAGCTCTGGGGCCACCACCAGCCTTCAGCCAGGAGGGCTTGGAGCTGGGAGATCTTTGAAGTCCCGTCCAGCCCAAACCATTCTGTGGCTCCGAGTCTCCTCTCCTGGGTGGCTTTAGCTGCCTTAGGGATCTGCTGCACTTTTCCAGCTCTGAGAGGGGGCTCTTGGAGCCTCCACCAAGGAGAGTTTGGAGAACAAACGGGGAAAAAGCAGCGAGAAGCAGCAAGAGAAGAACAACCCTCCTCCCGCAGGAGCAGGCTAAACGATTTACACCAGGCAGAGGGACCTTGGCAGGAGAACGAGGTGACTTCAGCTCTGAACCACAGCCCAGAGGATTAACTCCAAGACTATCTATTTCCAGCAGAAAGTTCTCCTTCCTCCGCCTGAGGACAACATTCCTGCCGAAGGCTGCTGCTTCCTGGAGCTGTGCATCCCTGCTGGCTCCAGCGCCGGCCGCCTTTGGGGCTTGCCTGATTTTAGGCAGGGATCCAGCCCAGCCTGCGCTGGCAGGGCGGCTCTTGAGAGCCTGGCCAGCTTTTATTTACCACGAGAGCACCCAGAAAATCCTTGCACCTGTAGCCAGGCAACTTGGCCCTCTTTTCTCCTGCCAAAATGCGAGCGCACTCCCCAGAAGGAGCTTATTGGGAGCTGCCTGTGAGCCATGTGCGCAAATGACACAGTGCCTTTGGTAATTATGTCGGAGCCCTTTCATGGAGCATGCTCTGAGAATCGCTAAATGCCCCCGGGAATGGCTTTCCAGGGAGCCGGGCGCTGCTGCCGGAGCCGGGAAGGCATTGTTATTAAAATGGTCAATAAAAGTGAGAACAAGGGATGGAGGGCAGCGGTGCTCGTTAGGGGAGGGAGGAGAACGAGCCGCAACAAAACAGAAAACCAGGCTGGGAGGTGTCCAGAGTTATTTTGGCAGTCTGGGTTTCTGGACCGAGGTGCCAAATCACAGCTGCGTGAGAGACTTATTCCCAGTTTACAGAGGCACCGAACAATCCAGGCTGCTTTGTGCTACCTGATTTTTATTTTTTTTTTCGTTCCTTTTTTTTTTTTTTTTTTTCCTGGAGGGTGGAGATTAGCACTGGAGTGAAAGGACAGGGAGCTCGTTAGTGCCAGCTCGTTACCTGCCTCCTTGGCCTGCAGCCAGCGTGGGGAGCAGCCAAGGTGAGAAACATCCATATCCTGGGGACAGCTTTGCTTTCCACAGTCCCTGCCCCATTCTCCCAGCTCCAGGGCTGCTCCTTCCCATCCTCTGCTGTTCCTGGGGAGCTGAGGCCTCCTCCAGAATTCAAAACATAATCGCTGTATTGTGCTTTTTTCATTCTTTAAGCCTCTGACGCAGTATCAGTTTTATTCCTAAATTTTTGACAGTCCAGAAAGAACTTCTGGGGTTGCTCAGAGAAGCTGTGGATGCTCCATCCCTGGAAGGGTTTTAGGCCAGTTTGGATGGAGCAGCTTGGTCCTGTGAGAGATGTCCCCAGCCACAGCAGAGGGATTGGAATGGGGTGATCTCTAAGGCCCCTTCCAACCCAGGCCACGCTGTGATTCTGTGTTGTGGCAAATCAAAGTCTGCAAATACTTCCTGCCATCACTTCAGTCTATTTTTAGCAATCCTTTTGTTGTTGTTGTTTATTTCTGCACGGCAAAAGTTCAGCAAATGGGAGTGGGACCCTTAGGGAGTGCAGGGGGTTGGGTACCACATTTCCCAAGGCACTGAACCCTTCTCTCCCCCAGTCCCAGAGGGAGGACTCGTGCTCGGCGCAGGACGAGGCCGCCCCGCAGCCCAAGCTCTGCCGCTCCTTCACGGGTAAGTTGGGGAGCTGGGGGGGGTTCCCTGCCCTCCCCTGCTCACCCTCATCCCTCTGGGATGGCCCAGCAGCTGACAGGGAGGATGTGGGACCAAGTGGGACTCCTTAAATGAGCTTCATGAGTGAGCAGGGAGAGCTGAGAGCCTTCCCAGCCCCGGTGCTCCCTCTCAGCCCAGCCTGAGGTTGGTGGGAATGGTTTGGGTGGGAAGGGCCCTTTCAAAGCCATCTCATCCAACCCCCCTGCCCCAAACAGGGACATCTCCAACTAGGTCGGGTTTCCTCATCCAACCTGAGATGTAGCTGTGTTAATCCACAGCTTACCAGGAATACGTTGTGTTCTTCCTGAAGAAAACCACAAGAGAAAAGTGATAAAAACTGTTGTTTCTGGGTAAGGGTTTTGTTTTCCACCCCAAGGAAAACATGAGCCCCATGGCCCCTGGCATACAGTGGTGACAGGGCAGAAGGAGATTGTAACCCTTCTGTTGTGGTTGCATGTTTGTCCCCACAGAAAATCCCATAATGTGACAACATGACATTCCAGATGCTCCAGTAGGACACCTGCATTTTCCAGAGCTGGCCTGAGGTAGCTTGATGGGAATTTTTTTTTTCCTGCAAAGTTGCAGGTGGGCACTGACAAAAGAATGATGATATTGATCCAAATCCTTTATATATTTCAAAGTGTAAAACTGGGTTTAAATTGCTTTGTTTTTGTTTTTTTTTTTTCTTTTGCTTTTTCTTCCATGGAAACGTTGATCTTTGTCTCCTGTTTCGTAACTGGGAAAGTGATCCTTGGAGTGTGGAACAGCTCATCCCCGATGAGCACATGGATGCTTTGGAATTTATCTTGGAGATTCTCTTGGGTTTTCTCTTGGAGATTCTCTTGGAGATTCTCTTGGGGTTTCTCCTGGAGATTCTCTTGGGGTTTCTC